>JAXCMG010000032.1:276902-308011 GCA_034642415.1 Podarcis siculus | reverse complement strand
ATTTAACTGTTTTATGGTGTAGTTTCATCAAATGCTGAACATGCACCTCTTTATCCTTACCTTTGACACCTGAGGTGCATATTTTTTGAACCACCCTGTTCTCTGGAGTGCAATCTGCTTTAACTGTTTTAATACTATATTTTTAAATTCTTGTAACCTGACCTGTGACCTCATGATGAAGGGCGGGAAAGAAACATCCAGTTGTTGTTGTTGTTGTTGTTGTTGTTGTTACATAGGTGCACCAACAGTTACAATCTAATTAAGTCTGCTCCAAAATGAGTTTTTATTTGTTCCTCCCAGTGGTTGTTACTATACACATATGTGAGAATGCAGTGCCGCAAAAGGACGTTCACTGGCTTCCCACTATATCATCTCAACAAAGAGAAGTATACCTGTTTTATTCACTGATTTGATGGGTATGTTTTGGTGATCTTGAAAACAGGGATAATTGCAGAAGCCTCACATTTGCTTAATCTGGTCCTGAGGCTGGGAAAGACCAGATACCAAAAGACCAACCACCACAATATTTTAGGAGTGAAAATGGCTGGGCTCAGTGGTCCCCCCCCTAAAAATAATGTTTAGAGTACTCTCCTTTTCCTACTCATATTGAAATACTGCCCCTCAATGAGGCCAAACTTAGATTCACAAAATGTTTAGGGGTCTGCGTCCCCCTGCGTCCCCCCAGAAAAAAAGGACTGGATGGGCTTGTTAGTAGTGGCTGTCTCACTACCACTGGGAGAGGGGTGCATCAAAGAAGGGACAGCAAAGCCTGTCCCCTTTCCAGGGCTGGATTTAGGTTTGATGAGGCCAGAAATGTTTTTTTATTTTATTTGTTTTTTATCTTATATTTTGGAAATGTACATCCAGTTTCTTTTCCTTTAATTTTTTTTGGGGGGCCCCAAGAGAGTGGAGCCTCTTATAGCCAATTTAGCTTATACGTAAATCTGGCACTGCCCTTTATGACAACTTTTGGGGTATCAGTGGTTGCACAAAGTTGACTGAGCTGCCCCCCTGAGCTGCTTCTATCACTGCCGTTATTTCCCCTCTCATTTTAATCAGCTCACAGCAGGTCATTCCTGCCAACAAACCGGCTTGCTGGTTCCTGCAGACGGGCTCTTCTCTGGCCCTTAGAAAGGAAGCAGGCAGAAATTGAGGGAGATGTTGGTGACAACAGACTCTGCATCTGCCATGCTTAAAAAATTATAGTCAGGAAATGGGGCTTAAATGTCTCTAATTAGAAGCAACTCAGCAGACCACTTAATGATTTTCCTGTTTGCTGTACCAGTCGTAATTCCACAGGATTCAAACTGTAATGCAGTAGAATACTGTACAAGAAATGATAAAATACACTTAAAAATCAATATGAAAATTCAGTGCTCTGGATGTGCCGTTTCCCATCTTCAACCACAAATCTACAGGCACGCTGCGGACCACCTGAGTGATGCTCACATGGACCACTGGTGGTCCATGGAGCACCGTTTGGGAATCCCTGTGCTAGAGAAACCAGGGGCGTTGGCGTTCCTGAACCTGTTTTGCTGCTCGTCTTGCTGCCTCTCTCTTCTCTTTCCCGCTGCTTGAAATCTGAACTTTACCTGCAGATGAGCTTTGCCTCAGGCAGAGAGAAGTTCTCTCTTCTCTTGTCATATTTACGGCCTCCTGTTCAGAAAGGGCTGGGACACCAATCTGAAGTGCATGTTCCCAACCTCCCTGTTGCCAGGCAATCCTGGAGAGGCTTCCGCTTGTTCGTGCTGCTGCTGCTTCCAAGCGGCTCCAAGCAGTTCCAATCCGGTTTTTAAGCTTTCGCAGTTTAGAAGTTCATTTGCCAAGTGACCCAAAGCAGACAAGGTTAAGGCTCCCCAGATAACACGGAATCAGAATTCTTTCTCTTAACCGACATACCTTGCTGCTGGCAGCTTCTTTGGTTTAATTACAAACCAAATTACAAATTGTTTGTTTGTTTTTAATCTCCCATTCTAAAAGTAGCATGGAACTGGAAGCCACAGGATGGGAGATTTCTCCTGTGCTCAAATCCTGCTTAAGGGTTTCCTCAGGCATCTGTCATGGATGAAGAAAAAGAAGAAGAGTTTGGATTTGATATTCCGCTTGATCACTACCCGAAGGAGTCTCAAAGCGGCTCACAATCTCCTTTCCCTTCCTCTGTGAGGTGAGTGGGGCTGAGAGACTTCAGAGAAGTGTGACTGGCCCAAGGTCACCCAGCAGCTGCAGGTGGAGGAGCGGGGAAGCGAACCCGGTTCACCAGATCACGAGTCCACCGCTCTGAACCACTACACCACCCTGGCTCCCTGGATGCTTTAGCTGAGATTCCTACATTGCAGGGGGTTGGAGTAGGTGACCCAGGGGGTCCTTCCCAACACTAGAATTCTATGATTCTATTATTTCATCTGCTTGGCCACTGTAAGAACAGGATGCTGGAAGACAGATAGATAGATCATTCTTACCATTTAACTCTCTAAAAGCAAGGCATTTGGGGATTTGGAGTGAAAATAAAGATTAAATGGATCGTTCATTACCTGGCCATTTCACAACCTATTTTGTTTTGCCATTATCCATAGTCAAATGATTATGCACAATCTGCTAAGTGTTTTCCTTAGAATGGCTGATTTAGCTAATGAAGACCTCGTTGCCCTTACAACCGTATATTATGTAGCAAGCTGGCAGTTTTGTTTTTACTGCGGCAGATTTTATTAAAAGGGACTCTTGGCAATTCAGCTTTATCCCACACAGTTGCCACGTCACACGCTGAGGGGGGCTGGCCAGGCTGTTTAGGTGACGTTACACTGATGCTGAATGCTGCACTTCCCAACATCATGAACAGGGCTGGATTTGCGTATAAGCTAAACAAGCTATAGCTTCGGGCTCCACTCTCTTGGGGCCCCCCCAAAACAATTAAAGGGGGGGAAATGGACGTACATTTCCAAAATATAATATAAAAATAAAATAAAACCTAAATACAGCAACAGTGTTTTGTTTTGTTTTGTTTTGTTTTGTGTTTTGTGTTGTGTTGTGTAGGCTCCTATGATGTAAGTCATGGGCCCCGCCTGCTCCCCTTCTCCCTAAAATATCACTGGTTTGCTCCTTTCTATATATAGGGTGCCTACATTCTGCATGGACTGGTTGCAGGGCAACATGTGCAAATGGCTTTAGATACCGGTACCTATTAGGTCCATAAATTACCATATAGCATATATTCAGCGACAATTTGTTGTTGACAAAGGACAGCTGGTCATAGAAAGGGCCCCATTACCTTCAGTAGTTTAGGGCCTCATCCAACCTAAATCTGGCCCTGATCATGAAAGGGTCATACAGACCTCCTCTTCAGGAGCAATGACATGCACAGTCTTGATTTTATTTATATATTTTTTAACTAGTGGCCAGATGCTTGGCAGGACGACCTGGTCGTTTTCAGCAAGTGATTCAGTAGCAAGAGAAGCGCCAAGCAAATAGAACAAGTTTGTTCTGAAGCCAGGAGTTTCTTGCGCTTTCTGAATAAAAACTTCAAAGCAAATTCCAAAACACAGTGGACCTAGGAATGCATAACTCGTGGGTAGCCTTTCCTATACCTAGTGTAGCTCTGCTCTTCACGGCAAGATGGGACAGGTCCCCACCCTGACTGGATTTTCTTTTGAGGAGACAAGTGGTGTTAGATTAAATTTGAACAGGAACAGTGGGCTCCTCTCCTGAGAGGCACACTATTGTAACGACGGCTTTATTTTATTTCTTAAATTTGTGTACTGCCCGTCATCCGTAGATCTCAGGGCAGTTCACAACACAAAAATACAATATAAAAAACTGGATTGCCCAGTTGCCCAGGCTGTATCCTGTGGATAAAATGTGTGAGGTCATCTGCATCCATTGAATGATTTTAACATCTTTCTTAAGATGCCACAGGTCTCCCTGCCTTGCCAGGAAACCAAGCCAGGAACAGACCATGGCAGAGAACATTAGTACAATATATGGAACTTGGAGATGAGGCTTCCCCATTTGGGGGCGGAGAGAGAGAGAGAAGTGCTGAGGCAGTGGTTTTTGGAGTAAGAATATGGGTGCTACAACTATAGTAGAGTATTCCTCTTTTATCTATCCAACGTTGGGGAGTCAAGGACCTGGTACCTCATTTTCTTCTTCTTCCCCTTGTAGTCACTACACCCTTCCATAATTTTGACTAAGCCAGGCTTCTGAGGGTATAGGAACAGAACATCTTTTCAGTGTTGTGACTCAACTCTGGAAAATATGGAGTTGTGGTAATAGCAGAAATGGGAAGGTGCGGAAATCAAAATGAGCCAGACAGAACGGGATTGTTCTGCTCCCTGGTGCATCTGAGTGTCTCAGTCTCTCCTTCCAAGCTAACTCCAGCTCAAAGAGCTGCAATCCTGCCAAGAGAAGGTCTGGCAATCTAAATTGTTAGGAAAGGTAACTGGCACCATTAAATTTTACAACTGTGCTTTTAACAGCTGTTGGCAAATAGAAATTCAGCCGGGGAAATTGTCCCCTATCATTGCACCTGCATTTCAGTAAAAGCTTCATCTGTTCTGCTGAATTTCTGCTTTTCTGAATTTTGCCTGTGAAAGATACAGGAGCCGTTGCCAGATAAGAGTTGGCAGCCCGTGGTTGTGCAGCCTTCATGTTCCAGTGCCCTGGAGCCGCCACCTTTGGCATGTCAGTTACAGCCAGCTTGAGAGCTGGTTCTCTGCCTTCCCTCCGTCTTCGGAGGCCTGCAGTTTATTTAATTACTATTTGTCCCGCTAGATTTGTCAGCAAGAATATACTTGATTAGGCTCAGAGAAAAATGCTAAGAAAAGGAGCAGCAGTCATTATTTTAAAAAATAACCACATCAATGGGAAGTGTTTCTGTGCAAATGTGGAACTGTTTGTTCTAAATATGATGCAATTAGAAGATGGCCAATATTGGAAGACTGTGAGAGTGTGGCTTCTTGCAAGTTCAGCTGTGTCAATCCACATGGAGGTCCAAACATGGTCTCTATCTTCTTTCAGGTTAGCCCTGTTTTGAGTGTGGTTTTTAAAAGGCCACAAAATTGAAATTGGGGTATGTGAAAAACTCTCATCAAATAGCTTTTATCCTTACCTGTAAGGATATCAGGGGATTACTCAAGAGCAATCAGGCAAATGCCTCTCTGGTCGGCTGTAAAGCCTCGCTATTGGTGCCAAAACCCTTCACCATGCAGAGCGCCACTCTCCCGTGGCTGGCTCATTCACTGGCAGAATCCGTGAGTGGGCGGTCCTTAAACCTTCCCCAGCAGAGTAGTTTCTTGATGCCCAGTCTGCACCTCCCCTCTCGGCGCGGAAGCCTACTGCGCAGGGAGGGCGTAGGTAACTGAGGACCTCTCCCCTCCCCGCTTTGCCCAGGCAAGGTGTCCTGGCACCCCCTTGCCTCCTCCGAGCCCTGAAGCTCCTCTCCACTGGAGGCCTGGTTACTCTCCTCCGCTGAGGAGGTGCTGCTTGGGGGGCTCTCTGTAATCCACCCGGCTTTTCCCCTCTCGCCCCTGAGCCGATGGCAGTTCCCTGACACTACCCTTGCAATACATTTGACAGACATGTTGACCAATGACTGGGATTTATCATTACACCTTCTCCCATTTCATGAGATCCCTCTGCTTTAAAGTGCCGTAAGCAGACATTCAGTCCCTATGTCCTGAGGGTCTTTGACCCCCTCAACCAGGTCCTCATGGTCTGAACTAGACTGGTTGGAGAACTGGTCACTCCAGCTTTATTTATCCGTCCTGTGGCACAGCTGTGCTGGCATGAAAGTGGGGATCTATCTGACTCAGAATCCAGAATGTGGCAGCGAGACTGACGACTGGGAGTGACCACCGGGACCCTATAACACGGGTCCTAAAGGATCTTCACTGGGTCCCAGTAAGTTTCCAGGCACAATTCTGACCTTTAAAGGTACTGACCTTTAAAGTCCTAAATGGTCCCGGCCTGGTATACCTGAGAGAGCGTCTCCACCCCCATCATTCAGCCCAGACATCAGTAAACAGACATCGGCTCTTGGCATGGGGTTGAAATTCTACAGCAATTGCCCCCTTTGGCTTTCCCATAGGGATCTGCATTGAAGGGTTATTATGGGGAAAGATTGCTGCATTGACTGTCATGTGGAACCTGATTTAATTCTGCTTCCAGCTGACGGCAGCACAGCAGTTTTGCAGAACTGCTAAACGGACCCTAATGTGGAGAGAATCCAGTGAAAAACTTCCTTCTTTGGACAGGACTTTGGAGTTTGGTATTTAGTTGGCAAAGGATGGGAAATATAATTGATTTAAATTTTATATTATACTTGATTTCTTTGCTGCCTTTTGACCAAAATGGAGATACAAAGATTAAGCAATACAATGAACTACAACTTGAAACGACATCTTCAGTGGGAACATGCTTCCCCATGCCTAAAAGCAAAAAAGCAGCCTCCTCAAAATGCCAGGGGGTACAGTATTTGTTTCGTTACACATCTTTGGGATGGACGGTCTAGAAAATAAACAGATTTCATTTCAGGTGCTGCTGTCCTCATCACCATTCTTTAGCCCCATTTTCAGGCATGGTGAGGCACTTGCCTCAGGTGGCAGGCTGGGTACAGCTGGAAAGTGGGGCAGACCCACCCCCCGAGGTGCGTGCCGCTCACCACCTTCTGTGCTTGTCACCTGCCAACATTGCCTCTGCCCCCGCTGCCCCCGCCTGCTCCTCTCTGGCCTCCTTCAGGGCATCAGGACTCCCCTGGGCTGCCCCCAGTTGCCTTGGGCAGAGGAAGTGGAGGAAACAGCAGAGACACCATTTTCTGTTTTGCCTCAAGCAGCAAAATGTCGTGGGCCCACCCTGGAACTTGGCTTGTTACCAGAGTTTGTCGTGAGCCAGGCCAGCATTCTGTGAAAGTGAAACTAATCTTGGGCAAAGGTGTGGGGGGGTGGCACTGTGGTCTAAACCACTGAGCGTCTTGCGCTTGCCACTCGGAAGGTCGGCAATTTGTATCTGCTCCCATTGCTCTGCCCCAGCTCCTGCCAACCTAGCACTTCAAAAGCATACCAACACGAGTAGATAAATAGGTACCGCTGTGATGGGAAGGTAAATGGCGTTTCCATGCGCTCTGGCACTCAGCAAGGTGTTCCATGCACCAGAAGCAGTTTAGTCATGCTGGTCGGAAAGCCGTCTGCGGACAAACGCTGGCTCCCTCAGCCTGAAGCAAGATGAGCACCGCACCCCATAGTCAAGTTTGACTGGAATTAACCATCCTGGGGTCCTTCACCTTTTTAAACCTTCTCTCAGAAAGCAGAAGGAGAGGAGGGGGCAGGAAAGAGTACGCAGGGAACACTTTGTTCAGGCACACAAGGGTCAGCCACATAGTGTTAAATTTAGTCTTTTGTGCAGTTCTAGAAACCTGTTGCAGGTGGCGCTGTGGGTTAAACCACAGAGCCTAGGACTTGCCGATCAGAAGGTCGGCGGTTCGAATCCCCATGACGGGGTGAGCTCCCGTTGCTCGGTCCCTGCTCCTGCCAACCTAGCAGTTCGAAAGCACGTCAAAGTGCAAGTAGATAAATAGGTACCGCTCCGGCGGGAAGGGAAACAGCGTTTCCGTGCGCTGCTCTGGTTCGCCAGAAGCGGCTTAGTCCTGCTGGCCACATGACCCGGAAGCTGTACGCCGGCTCCCTCAGCCAGTAAAGCAAAATGAGTGCCACAACCCCAGAGTCGGTCATGACTGGACCTAATGGTCAGGGGTCCCTTTACCTTTACCTAGAAACCTGAACAAATGCTGTAGGAAATGCCTGACCATTCCCTCCTCACCCCCACACAATGATTTAATTTACAAGTAATGATCTTCCAGGTGCTGTGGCGCAGTCAACGCAGAGCATTCCTGGTGGCAACAGAAGCCCTGGCTACAGGCAGGATAAGACCAAGTCACCTGCATTTTGCCAGCAAGGCACAAGCGCTGATGAACTGCGATTCCACTTTCTGCAGCAAAGACACCTCCTCCCTCTCACCTGCAAAACAAGACAAAACAAAAACCAACAGCTCCATTGCTTGAAGGCGGAAAACAACAACTTTAATCAGTCATTGGGAAGGAGGGGAGTGCTTTCATCTCTAAAGGCTGCACTTCTTTGTGTGTGCTAAAAACAATAGCCTGGAAGGCCCTGGGGAAGAGTGGAGCGTGGGAGTTTGCCAAACATGGGATGTTCTCAGAGCGGATGGCATTCGGTAGGCGGGCGTTGAAACAAAGGCTCGCTCTTTTCCCATGCGAGATTTCTGTACACTCTTGGTGAGCGACTCCATAGTCCGTCTGTGGGTAATTTCGCTGCCTCTGTCTTCGATTGCAAAACCTTCATCAAGTGTCCTCCAGAGCCATTGGGGCAGCTACTGCAGGCTGCCATGCCGCATTTTCTGACCCCCAGGACGCCTGGTTTTCCGCTCTCTGTAAAAAAACAACAACAAACGTTCAGATGGGGGGAAGCTGCTGAGGTCTTTGTTACAAGCCGTTCTCACCAAACTGGTCAATCCAGTTCATGCCCATAATTTAACTTTCCAGGCCATTTGCCAATACTGTGAGTCTTTTCAATATGCAAACTAATCTTGTGGTGGAAGCAGGCCGCTGCTGCTGCTGCTACTGCTGCCTCTCTGTCCCCCTCACACCCACATCTACATCTGGAGGGCTGCAATATGGCTGCTCCCAAATACAGCCTCATGTGGGCAGTCTAGTATTCCTTTGGTGCCCAGGGTCTCAAAACCACTTCAGCAGGTGTACAGTGAAGAGATGTACAGATTTGGAGCTGGGTGGAAGAGGTGCATTTACACTCTGCAAAAGTCCTACACTGCCTGAACAGTGGGAGGGGGCCACTTCTGTGTCCATCATTACAGTGGTACCTCTGGTTATGTACTTAATTCGTTCCGGAGGTCCATTCTTAACCTGAAACCGTTCTTAACCTGAGATACCACTTTAGCCAATGGGGCCTCCCGATGCTGCCGCTGTGCAATTTCTGTTCTCATCCTGAGGCAAAGTTCTTAACCCGAGGTACTACTTTTGGGTTAGCAGAGTCTGTAACCCAACGTGTTTGTAACCCGAAGTGTTTGTAATCTGAGGTATCACTGTATAGGTGATTTTTGGCAGCAAATGAGGGGTTTATTTGCCCCATGCTGCCAGGTTTTGGCTTGGCTTTCCTCCACCAGGCAAATAGACAAGAAAGCACTTAGAGCAAGGAGTTCATTGAGGGGACGCAAGTAAAATGGCCGAATAACTTTGCTCTCTTGGCAACAGGGGCCTTGAAGACTTGAGTATGCACTTGAGAAAACACTGCAGCAGCTGGCCTTAGTCACCTTTGACAACTAGGGGTGGGGGAGAAAAATTCAATTCACTTTGCATTCAGAGGCAAATCTATCAGTTTTGCATGTTCTGAAACAATATGTGAACCACAACACAGCCATACTTTGAAATTTGCACTTTTGCGAATTTAGCAGTGTGGTTCTCCAACCAACCATCATTTACAAAAATGCATCTGTTAGAGGAAAGTGAGCATAAAAACGAACACATTAGTAAAAACTAATGCATCATATTGAGAGAAATTGCTTGCCCATATGTGCACATTAGTCTAAACGGCATAAAAATGTGTTTATTAGGAGAAATCTTCACCAAAATGATGGTGAGATTTCATGAGGATTTTGTTTTTAAAAATCACAAATTGCTGCAGAAATGTTGTGGTACAGTTATGTTTTCAAAATGCGCCAAGTAATTCTGTGAGGTAAGTCACAGTTATCCCCACTTGGGGGGGGGGCAGGCTGCCCACAACCACATAGGAAGTTCCTGAACTCAGGGAATTAACTCAGGTCTCCCTGATCCAAGCGCAAAACCCTCGTTTCTTAAGACACCGGCTCGTGTGTGACGCTGCCTTTCATGATGAACACAGTGCAAGCAAAAGTGTTTAAAAAGAAGGAGGCGCATTTCCCTCGCAGAAATCATATTTGCTATTTTCCACTTGCCGCTGCCACGATGGGAGTAAAAATGTCAGTAAGGGCAGATCACCTGGGCATGTTTTTCCACTCCACTTACCAGATGTACAAAGTAAGCAAGCACTAAGTGTGGTGTACAGGCAGGAACACCCCCTCCTTTAGGGACAGAGGACTTTTGATCCAAAAGAGTCTCCTAGTCAAGAGGAGAGATTTAGGGGCAGGGAAGGAGATGTTTGGTTCCTCCGATCACAGGAGCTCTGTGGAATTCAATGCAGCTTCTTCCTCTGTTGCAAGTGGAGATTTGTTTATGGCTCGTTCTGTGTTTGTAACGCTACTAAGGGAACTGACGGAGCCTCTTCACTACGGAAAGCCCTCTTTGAACCCACCAGGGCCTGCATTTATAACTCTCTGGTTACGTATCAGTACTGCAAAAGAAGCGCCAACAACTTTCATTCTTTTTTATAAATGATTCTTATTGGTTTTACATATAATCACATTACATAACGTTGTACCCTCTTATTTTCTCTCTTTGGCTCAACTGAGCCTAACGACTTCCCTCCCTCCAATGGTTTACACAATTAAACTTTACATCTTTACATTTCGCTTCATTTCCTATCCTTGTTATATCATTACCTAAAATATTATATTACTCAACCTGAATAGGTAGCAATTTCATCTTACAAATCTTCAGATAACCCTGCTAATGATGTTAATTGCTTACAGTTGTCTTTCAAATATAATACGAATTTGTTCCAGTCCTTTTGGAATGCCTGGTCTTGCTGGTTCCGGATTCTTCCCGACAGTTTTCCCAGTTCTGCAAAGTCCATCAACTTCATCTGCCGCTCTTCTTTTGTTGGTAACTCCTGTTGTTTCCATCTTTGGGCTAACAAAATTCTTGCCGCAGTTGTTGTATATAAGAACAATTTTTTTATCTTGTCTCGGTATCTCTCTACCCACTGTACCCAATAAGAAAGCTTCTGTTTCTTTAACAAAAGTGTTTTTAAACATAAGGACCAGCAACTTTCAGTCCTGCTCCCAGCATACACACAACACATTTCTGGAATAACTATCTCCTGCTTTGTGGTGCCTGACTGGAAGTCAGGCCAAGAACTGAACTGACTGGGAAAGATGGGGCAAGAAAGAATTCCCATCATGGCAGCATCTTGAAGTTGCCCGTGGCTGACAACATCTGGGATTAAAGCAGCCCCTGTTGTTCTTGGAAGAGTGGCACTCACTTGTTGTTGTTGTTTAGTCGTTCAGTCATGTCCGACTCTTCGTGACCCCCTGGACCAGAGCACGTCAGGCACTCCTGTCTTCCACTGCCTCCCTCATGCTGGTAGCTTCCAGAACACTGTCCCACCATCTGGTCCTCTGTCGTCCCCTTCTCCTTGCGCCCTCCATCTTTCCCACCATCAGGGTCTTTTCCAGGGAGTCTTCTCTTCTCACGAGGTGGCCAAAGTCTTGGAGCCGCAGCTTCAGGATCTGTCCTTCCAGGGAGCACTCAGGGCTGATTTCCTTCAGAATGGAGAGGTTGGATCTTCTTGCAGTCCATGGGACTCTCAAGAGTCTCCTCCAGCACCAGAATTCAAAAGCATCAATTCTTTGGCAATCAGCCTTCTTTATGGTCCAGCTTTCACCTCCATACATCACTATTGGGAAAACCATAGCTTTAACTATACGGTCCATTGTTGCCAAGATGATGTCTCTGTTTTTAAATATGCTGTCAATTGACACAGATCTCGGATTATTCTGATTGTTAGCCACCCTGAGCCCAGCTTCGGCTGGGGAGGGCGGGATATAAATAAAATTTATTATTATTATCTGCCTATAAGTTCCTCTGATACAGGGTGTGAGGCCTATTTCTCACCTACCACCTGCCGGGGATTTTTTTTAAAAAAAATCTTTGTACAGCTAGAGAGACACAACACATAAATTATAAATACTTGGTGCCACCTGCTGAAACAACCATCTTCTGCTCTTTCTTTCAGCAACGGGATCATATTCTCTAGCTGGACTTGATCTGAAGAAACTGGGAGGCGAGGAGGAATGTGATCCAATGCGTTCTGGAAAAGCAGCATTCCATTTTAGCAGAATCCAAGAGTCGTGGAAAACCCAGCCCCCAAAGATTGGCTGCTTGTTGGGCTTCCATGGGCAGGGCCCCCCACATTTTGCCTGCCCGACCCTTCTCTCTGCTAGACCTTGACTCAGCCAGCCCTTGAAAAAAACAACTAGGAAAACCAAAACCCAGCCCTGCAAAGATTGTGATGTAAAAGTATAGTGGTTTAATGTACGGAAATTGGGAATTAGTTCTGCAGTGTTCCCCAGTAACTCTCATGAGCTTGGTTAACTTTGGTCACATGGTGTCAGGGGTTCAGGAGCAGAAGGGACGGATGGGGAGGAATCGGAGGGAGAAGTTAGCGATGATAGCCGCCCGAGGTCTCTAAGTCTCTCCAGCGAATCGGAGGATTCACAGAAAGGGGCTCCCATGGGCAGAGCTAGGGGGTTGCCAAGAGGAACACCCCAGGAAGGAGGGACCAGAGGGGATTCAGAGAGCAGCAGCTGGAAATCCGGACCAGCTTCCCCACCAGAGAGCAGCAGCTGGAAATCGGGACCAGCTTCACCACCGGAGAGCAGTAGGGGGGAGGAGTTCCAGGCATCGGCGCCAGGCAGCTCTCCGGCAGCGGAAGGACATGAGTCAGGGCTGGCCACGCCTGCGTCAGAGAGCGAGGAAACGGTAGAAAGGAGGGTCGGAGACAGCGCGCGCGCGCCAAGTTCAAATGTACAAGAGGGAGGCGCAATGAGCAGCCCGGAAAGGGAGCCAGGTCCTAAAGCCCGCCGAAGGGAGGGGGAGGAGTCCGAAGGGTCTGCATCTGAAGCCTCCAGGAAGGAAGGGACCCCGGGGGGTGGTAGGACCCAGAGGCGAAAGGAGAGACGCAAGAGGTGGAGTAAGGCTAGAGTCTTAAACTGGTGTACAGGGGGCGGAGATTCAGATGGGACTTCGCCGATCTAGGGAATAGACGTAGAGACGCACGCTAGGATTTGGAAATGGAAACTATACTCCAATAAAGACTTTTGTACAGTTCTACCGGCTAGCGTTGGTCCTTGGTGAGCTGGGACCTAGAGGCAGTCTCTGACACATGGGATATATTTTTATGACATTCTCCATTTGTTTTGTGTGTGATGGACTCGACTGCAATGGCTGCGTCTCCATGAACCCTGAAGAAGAAGCCTTAGATAACTCTCCAAACGCAATAGAGGAGAGGCATGCTAATGTTTCTGTGCGAAATGTACAGTCGTACCTCATGTTACATTTGCTTCATGTTATGTTTTTTCAGGTTACATCCCGCGGTGACCCGGAAGTACCGGAAAGGGTTACTTCTGGGTTTCGCCGCTCGCGCATGCGCAGAAGCGCAAAATGACATCACACGCATGCGCAGAAGTGGCGAATCGCAACCCGCGCATGCACAGACACGCCACTGCGGATTGCGCTCTTTTCATGTTGCGAACGGGCCTCTGGAACGGATCCCGTTCGCAACCAGAGGTACCACTGTATGTGACAGAAAGAAGTACAGAAGTTGATGTTCTCCCAAAGAAGCATTAAGGAGAAATCAGCTGGAAGGAGAAAGTGGAAACCTCTCAGAAGGACCTGCCAGGCTTGGCTGGGTTATGTGCATAAGGCTGAGTGTAAGTACTGAAAGAGGGAAAGGCACAGTTTGCTTGAATGTTTAGGGAAGAAGCTGTAATCTTCTACCAGGAGAAACTCAGCCCATGCTTGGGTGTGAATGTAAATACTTTGCATATATTCTTCTTTAGCTATATGTTCTGCTAGTAAAAGCTTTAGAATACTTGAACAAGTATTTGGACATTGTTCCAATTCCAAGAAAAGAGTCAGTATTGCACATGATTTGGCTTCCTGCTGCAATTTACCTACTCTGCCAACAAAAACTGTGAAATTAGCTGAAACACGTTTCCTATATCCAGCAGTGTTACACGCTTGTCCACTGAGTCTACAGTTCCAGCTTCTAAGACAATCTCTCTGGATTCCTCAAGGTCAATGCTTCTTTCATTCACTTTCTGTTTGTTTTTGTATGGGGAGAAATGATTAGCATAAACAGAACCCATCCTGGGAGAAGGACTCCCTTGGTCACCATTAGCCGTTGTTCTGACTTCACTTGTATAAATACTGAGCGCTGAATCCATAAACATTCAGATTTCTATTTTTGGAGTCGCAGGACTCATCTCCTTACAGAAACAGTGTAGGCCAGAAGCTCCAAAAAATATATTCAACACAAGAAACTCTGCAGAAAAGAGACCTGGAAGATCCCCTAGCGTTATGGCCTCTGCAATTCAAAGGCAAGAGACTTTCCTTCAAAAGAATGAGACCCTCCTGCTTCTTTTCCTGATTAGCAATGTTCAAAAGTGACATGGTTAGATTAAAAGATTTTATTGCATCCCTTGCTAAAAATGCTTTCAGCTTTTAAGCTAATAAGCAAGGGTTGCAAAGCACAATGGGTCATATTCGTCCTCCTTTCAGATAAGAGTGAAGCGTAACCACACCCTGAGAATGGTCGTGTCTGCAGATTGGATTACTGAGGCACAATGGGAGGAGACCTGGAGGAGTCAGGATCAGGAAAGCAGAAACCCAAGGCCTGAAAGCTGGGAGGAGCTAAAAACATAGAGAAAGCAAACATTAAAAAAACAGTTAACAATCCATGATTGTTAACAATCATATGATTCTAATCCTTTTCTGCAAGGATTTGGAGAAGAAGAATATAAAGTCACAAATGGTGAGATGGAGAATTATCTGGAAATGACAATGATGGTGAGGGGGGAAAGCTTTGGGGAAACTTCAGTCCTGGCAGAGAGAAAGCATTTTGCATACGATTTGGAGCGAATTCAGAGAATGATGGTACTAAATTTATGGAGGAAAAACAAAAAATGGAAGTTCCTAGAGGAGATCATGATACAGTGGTACCTCGGGTTACATATGCTTCAGGTTACAGACTCCGCTAACCCAGAAATCGTGCTTCAGGTTAAGAACTTTCCTTCAGGATGAGAACAGAAATCGTGCTCCGGCACCGTGGCGGCGGCAGGAGGCCCCATTAGCTAAAGTGGTGCTTCAGGTTAAGAACAGTTTCAGGTTAAGAACAGACCTCCGGAACGAATTAAGTACTTAACCCGAGGTGCCACTGTACTATTGTAAACAAAACAGGAAATGGAAATATAACAGGAAATGGAATTTGAACATACAGAACTGGACATGAGCTAAACAATATAAATTATGGAATATTAGCCCAATATGTTACCACAGTCGAGAGATTTTTAAATGGACATGGATAGAAGAATTTACTATCACTAGTATGGAGTGGTGGTGGGAATCCATTGAGGTAAAGTTAACAGAAAATAAAATATATGGTTGACATACACCAATAATAATAGCAATTAGGGAACCGCTCTTGGGCTTTCCATGGGAAAAAGAAATAAAAGAAATATTGTTTAACAGGAAATGGAGAAGATGGATGTTAGCATGGGCTGAATGTTTTCTTTCTTTTTTTACAGTAGTAAGTATCCCACTGGTTCTCTAGAACAGGTAATAAATAAGATTAAGTTCTGTGCGTGAGAATCTGTCTGAGTGATATCTTTATTTTCTTTTATATCACAGGTGAGAGGAGGGGTGTGTGTAAAAAGCTTGGAGAAACAGTTAAACAAGCCAGATTGTGCTCTATGCTGTGGGAGGAGATTGATGATGTTCTGGGACACTGGCAAACATTATAAAGTCATGCCAAACCAGAGTAAATTTGTCCTGTTCCATTTATCCACACAACGTTCTTCGTTTATTTGTCAATATTTCCACAGTACAGCTACTTACCAGACTTTTATACCAGTTGCTCACAGCTGCGCCAGAAAGATTCTTCCGATGCCCTGTAAAAGACGACTTTATAAGTTTCTTACTACATAAATCCGGATTAGTAGCTATGAACTTGCTCAGTGAAAGCTGGTTCTGGGAAGAGGGCTCTTGTACGCAACTCCTGCTTCTGGGTTTCCTGGGAGAACAGGCTGCTGGACAAGGTGGGCTTGATCCAGCAGGCTATTATTATTATTATTATTATACAGGATAATGGAAATGCCTGTGTCACATTCTGGATAATCAAGCAAAGCTCTCCTGAAGCGAAAGCATTTTTTAACTCCATAGAACTGGCCAGGCAGCCTCTCTAGGCAGGAAATTCTGCAGGTAGGAAGCCATCATTAACCAAAGGCCTCCTCCTTTGCCTCCAGACAGAGGGCTCAGCCCCATTTCTGCTTGTCCTGCTGCTTCTCCTCAGGGAAAACCACCCTGGACTGCTGAATCAGAGCAAATGTCAATCATGTTTTCCAGGGATTGATGTTTGCTCTGATTCAGCTTTCAAGTGGAAAACCACTTGGAGCCGTGCCTCGAAAGCATGGGACAAGTGGAAAACCACTCCGACCCCGTCTTCCTAGGCATGGCACAAGCACAGGTCTGGATAAGCCCCCAGTGCCTGGGAGAGCAAAAGAACTCAGAGCAGCCATTGGTCCAATGATTTGAATATCAAGGGAGGAACCCTGGGGAATAGGTGCTCTGAGCATTGTTACACCCGGCTGGACCAACATCCCCCGGGATGTTCACTCTAGGCTAAATTTACCATATTTTTTTCAAAGAATCTGGGGACCCCCCTTTTTTTTTTTGAAAAGAGGGAAAAATATTTTTTTAAAAAATATATTAAAATAAATAAATAAAGAAGTCATATCTTCTCTTCTGTGGTCTCCTCTGTCACGCAGCCTTCCTCTGGGCCTCAGCCTGCTCTCTTGGAGAAGGTCTAGGTCGGTCCTGGGCTCGGCCGCGTGTCCTTGCCCTCCCGGTGCTCTCCTACCTCTCCATCTCAGCGGCATGGCAAGCTCAGGGCTCCCCTCTTTTTTCTCCTTCCTCTTTCTCTCTCTTCCTTCTCCTTCTCCTCTCCTTCTCCTCCCTGTGTTGGCTCCAGGGTTTTTACTGGCCCTGGAGCGCCGCTGGGCAGTTGGCTGGGTGGCTCTCACTCCCGGCTTGATTTGGGTCAGCGGTTCCCCCAGCTGATGCGCCAGGCATCCCTGGTTCCCCTTCGGCAGCAGCAGACTCAGCAGCCCAGAGCCAGCCTGGTAGCGCAGTTGGCTCTGGCTGTCTTCAGGAGCTGCTCGCTGCCGTGGCGCCCACCATTTTGCCTCTCCGGAAGTCCCCATATGATGTGTCTTGCGCCGTTGAACCAATCCCGCAACATTCATTCCCTACTAATAAATCTACCACACTTAAAATATAAATCCGGGGACATTAAATGAAATCCGGGGACATTCTGGGGACAGATTTGTGAATCCGGGGACTGTCCCTGGGAAACGGGGACGTCTGGTAACCATACTCTAGGCAAACAGGAAATGCTGTACTTGGCTGCTCCAGAGATTACACCCTACATTTGGGTGTTGCAATTCCACACACAATTTGAATCACGTGAGGGGGAGGGGGACAAGAATGTTTGCTCCACACCCCGCTGTTGACCTCGTCACCCTCCATCACTCTCGGGCAAAGATCTGCGTCGGGGAGCCTGCTGAACTGTTGGAAGTGTTGCCCGGACCTGTCATCTGCCAGCAGGGGAAGACTTGCCTCCATCGTGGGCTGAGTGAGTTTCAGCTGCTCAACTCCCAACCCCCTCGCCCCAGAGGGCACCAGCAGGCTGGGGTGCCCAGTAAGGGAGAGTTGACCATCAGGGAAGACCAAAGGTGAGGGCAGCAAATCCCACCTGAATTGTCACAGGGACACCGTGCTATTTCTGTTCCTGATAACCATACCTGAACACCATTTTTATGGCAATAATGTTTTGTAAGCCACTTTGAGAGCCTCCCTGGGGCTGTAAAGCATGCTACAAGTATCCCAAATAAATCAATCTGCTGTAGGCTCCCATGCTCTTTGCAGCCCTGGAAGGTGAGGGTTTCTAAGCCACACAGGGAACCTACCCAAGTTATTTTTCCAGTTCATGGTAAAGGACAGCCATGGGGATATCAGTGAAGTGAGCAGGCTAATTCCCACATTCTCTCATCATGGGAGTCGTGAGAGTTGGACTTAGGATGGGACAGAATGTTGGGAACTGGCTTCATAGCAGCGAACCCTGTGAGATACGGCTGAGACTGGGGCCTTTCTGCAGTCCAGATCATGCCTCAGCCAAGCCTTAGCTTTCTCCTCCTTTTTAGTCACAATAGCACAACATCCCAGCTTTGCATAACAACTGGTGTTGTTCACCACCTGGGAGTGAGAGCAGAGAGGGAAGCAGTTCTGGACAATACCATAGCAAACACTTTCTTTTTTTTAAAGGACTGTTTGCAAATGTTCTCTAGCAAAATTTGTGTGTGTTACAGAACGCACCCCCACCCCAAGAATTTGTTCAAAATGTATTGTGGACAAGTATCTGGTTATGGTAAATGAGGTGTAAACTTTGTGTGTGCGCGCGCAGGATATGGCTCAATGAATACTTTTATTCTGGAGCAACTGGAGTACATGGTCTCCAACGAGCTTTTAAAAACACACATAGGGACTCTGTGGTGCAGGGCAGCCCTGCTGTGCATCTTGGGGGCGGGGGGGGGGAGTGAGGTCCCATCAAGCCTGCCACAGAAAATATCCGATTTGTGCTAGCCCTCAAATGCAGGAATGTAACACAGCAGTGCCATCACAATTCATGCATGATCAGGCTGAAATTTTGTATTTTTCTGGAATACTGTAGCTTGGGTGACCACCAGCTTCGCAGTGTACCTTGGGCATAGCGCATGAGCAATGGTGATTGTCCTTTCTCTCCCTTTCTCTCTCTCTCTCTGCTTACTGGCACTGAACAATTTGGCCGTGTGATGCCGACAATAGGCGGATGCCACTGACCTTTCCAGTGAGGTTGCTGTTAGCACTGGCCTCCCCTGTTCTCCTGCCAAGAAAACCTTCCACTGATTTAAGAAAGAGCCATTGTTCCGGGGAGGGCCCAGTGACCATTCCTGGGTTGCAGCAGATAATAACGGTAGTGATTTGCCTTTCATTACTGCAAAGCTAAAGGGCACCGGAGGACACACATAACCAGACATTTGTATAAGCAACCCCAAAGTAGCTGAAGCTGTGGCTGCGCTTCAGAAGAGGACAACAACATATTGCACTAATGTGTACAATTTCTGCGACAAACCCTTCCTGGCAAATAACATGTTTGACCTTCTCTAATGACCTGTCATCTATGGGAACTTTCCAGACATCACATCAATAAACAAAGGCTACTTAGCCAAAGAGAACTGTAAAGATATAAAGCCCTACTCACATGAGCAGAGCAGTCAGCCAAATGTTCTCTCACAGATTGAGTTGGGCTGTGGCTTTGCCAGTTTTCTATTATTATTATTTAAAAAAATATTTTACTGATATCCCCTCCCCCAGAACACAAACAAGGAAGTTCTACAACCAACACCAATATGCATTTACCAGCAGATAAACAAGCATGCAACATAAATAAGTCTGATCCTGATTGTTTCTGATGATCTTCTCTCCAGCATATTTTCTATATTCTTTTCTACATTTCAAAAGACTGAAGTCTCCTCTGCAAGTTTTAGCTTAAAATGACTTCATTGTTGCCTGTTTCTCCCCCAAAATTTCAACTGACTTGATTCCCCTTGTTTTGTGCATGTCACATTTTCCATGCATATATGATGGTTTCAAGTCACCTCAGCCTGAATTCTTGCTCTCCTTTTGCTTCAGATTGCCTGGCAGCAAGAACTCACCTTCTAAAAGGCTGGGACTCACCACCCCCAAAACAGAAACACATACGAAATCTAACTTGGGGGGGGGGGGGAATACCCAGAACTCAGGAAGATTGTGCAAGTATATAGTTATGCTTTTAATTTCCAGAAATCAAATACAGTGGAAACTCGGTTGTCGAACATAATCCATTCTGGAAAACCGTTTCAAACTTCTGAAACGTTCGACAACCGAGGCGCAATTGCCAGTTGGCAAAATCCATTGAAAAAATGGAGAAACGTGCCTCAGAAGCCATTCGACTTCTGAGGTGCGTTCGAAAACGGAAGCATTCACTTCCAGGCTGTTGGCGGTTCGAAAGCCGAAACGTTCGACTTCTGAAGCGTTAAACGACCGAGGTTCTACCATACTAGCAAGAGGAGAAGTTCAGGACGTAATCCTTCTTCTGATAGGAAATGCTTGGGGGGGACGGGACACACACACAAAAAGTGAGAAGTTGAGGAGGGTCAGTTGGGGGGAAGTGAGCAATGTCCTTGTTTTCATCTGAGGAATGTTGGAGGGTATGCTATAACCACCACTGCCTTTCATCGCCATCCCCTACTTTGTCTTGCAGAATACAACTATGCGAAAACTTCCATTCTGCAGGCAATTCACTTCCTGTATTGGATATAGACCAGACCTCTCTCTTCAAGCATCCTGTAAGCATGTTAGCTAATCCTATGAGGAAAGGCCACACAGATGATCACACCAGATCCTACCCCACCCCCACAAATAGTGGAGTGTGCTATCTGAAGTGGGGAGCCTGCTGAACCCATGGAAGTTCCCTGAATGTATTAGAACCCTGAGCAGACAGTTGCTCACCAACTCCTTGAGGGTGACAGGAAATGGGGAACAAGATAGATGGTTAAAATCATGAATCAGGACCAAACAGAGAAATAAACACCTTTCTTTATTCAAGTGCCCTCAAAGTAATGGTATTCCAGATCAGAAGAAAGGGGGCCCATCCCTGCTTCCTTCCAACAATCAAAATGTTCAGCAATCCAATGAAACAGATTCTTCAAGTCCAGTGATCTTAAGTTTGCGCTCCAGGTCACTTAGGAGGTTCATAAGGTGACCCAAAGGAAGCTTGAATGCTGGGATCGGGGGAGGGGGAGATAGATCTCTATTTGGGGGACGGGGGGGGGACCAGGTTCATTCCCCTCCTACACCATGTCATGGCTAATTCTGGTTTCTGATGGTGAAACCCTTCTGGGTTTGGGCACCAGCTATGGTTGCACCAAACAGCAGGGGAGGAAGGAAGTTACAACATCATCTGAAGTGCTCAGATTTCCAAGGCGCTCCTCATGTTGTCAGGGTTCAGGGGAAATAGGTAAGTGTTCCGAATGCGCATCATCTCAGTGAGCATTGCAGCAATCCTGCCTGCAATGCAAGGTCAGAAATGGAGAGGAGATCAAGAAGGAGGAGCTTGTTTAAGGTCATCTGGTGAGTTCATGGTTTAGGCAATATTTTTATCAGCACGTCATGGGTCCCAGTCTCCTCAGCAGCAGGGGCAAGCCAGTGTGCTTGGCCAGACCTGAGTTCTGGTGAGTTCCAACGAAACAAAAAGTCCTACTCTTCCAACTCTACAATTCTCTAATTTCTTGATTCTATCCACAGATAAGAAAAGAGTGGTTTAAGTCATCAGAGAAGTGACAGCAAAGTTCAGAGCTCTCCTCCTTCTCTGGTAGTATATCACCCCTGGGCATCCCTTTGGATGCAGGCCTTTAAAGATTATATCAACTGCTGTCTATTAAAGGGGTTATCCCCCCCCCCCCTGCCTATCTCACCTAATTTGTCCATCTTTTGGCCCTGGGCAAAATGCAGTTGCAGTTCCCCCGTCCCACCAGACTTTGTTGCCGATTGCCAAGGCAAGATCATAATCTTTGTGCATGAAAATACAGGACCTCTCTCAGCCGGAGAGCTGCAGCCTCAGCATGGGAGGCTAAGACAGAAGCAGGTCTCCCACTGATCCATCTTCTCAGCCTGAGCCGGGAGTGAGGCGTATTTAAGTTTCCTGCATCTGTTTGCACAACCTTCCCCCCTTATCTGGCCTTCCCCATCCGTCTTCTTTCACTCGCCACCTGGAGCCTCCATGCTGGTTGCACAAACATGCCGGTCTCGCCCATCAGTGTTGAGGTCAGCGGGGAGAAAACACAGCTGAGCTCTGCGAAACATGTTCACACTGCCTGCAGCTGCGCTTCTGCCCAGGTGCACATGTCCCCTCTGCTTGCCTGCTCAACAAGTCTGCCTGCTCAGCGTGTTAAAACTGGTGAAAAGGCCGTCCAGCAAATGTACAAATCCTAAGGAACAAAACAAACAAAGAGGAAGCTGAAGACAGACAAGGCAGTCATGAGCAAATGAATTATTTCATACCCTCCAACATTTAATAACAATGTAATGATAAAAATTTATTATTTATACCCCGCCCATCTGGCTGGGTTTCCCCAGACATTCTGGGCGGCTCCCACCAAAATATTAAAAACACGAAACATTAAAAACTTCCCTAAATAGGGCTGCCTTCAGATGTCTTCTAAAAGTCAGAGAGTTGTTTATTTCCTTGACATCTGCTGGGAAGGTGTTCCACAGGGCGGGCGCCACCACCGAGAAGGCCCTCTGCCTGGTTCCCTGTAGCTTTGCTTCTCGCAATGAGAGAACCGCCTGAAGGCCCTCGGCGCTGGACCTCAATGTCCGGGCAGAATGATGGGGGTGGAGATGCTCCTTCAGGTAAACTTGACCGAGGCTGTTTAGGGCTTTAAAGGTCAGCACGGAAATGTACTGGGAGCCAATGTAGGTCTTTCAGGACCGATGTTATACGGTCTCAACAGCCATTCCCAGGCACCAGACTAGCTGCCGCAGAGAAATGACCAGCACCTCCACGGAAAGCTGTGAATCCAAATAGACTCCCAGGCTGCGCACCTGGTCCTTCTGATGAAAATAAGGATGTCCTATTTATTACTACTACAGTGGTACCTCTGGTTACGTACTTAATTTGTTCTGGAGGTCCGTTCTTAACCTGAAACTGTTCTTAACCTGAAGCACCACTTTAGCTAGTGGGGCCTCCCGCTGCTGCTGCACCGCCGGAGCACGATTTCTGTTCTCATCCTGAAGCAAAGTTCTTAATCTGAGGTACTATTTCTGGGTTAGCGGAGTGTGTAACCTGAAGCGTATGTAACCCGAGGTACCACTGTACTACTACTACTACTAGTACCACTACTATCATTATTATATCCCACCCATCTGACTGGGTTGTTCCACCCACTCTGGGCAGCTTCCAACATATATAAAAACATAATAAAACATTAAACTTTAAAAAACTTCCCATACAGGGCTGCCTTCAGACGTCTTCTAAAGGTTGTATGGTTACTTGTCTCCTTGGCTCGGGAGTCACATAAATCCATACCCTCCAACATTTCTCCAATGAAAATAGGGACATCCTAAGGAAAAGTGGGATCAAATTAGAAACTGGTCTGGCTTTTGTAAACCCAGGATTGTCCCTGGAAAATAGGAGCACTTGGAGAGACTGTGGTTTTATATTCCATGGCCTTTTAAATGTGTTTGGGGGGGGGGGTTATTGTTTTGTTTTGTTTTAACTATTTTTTGTGTTACTATCCTCATTTGTTTCATGTGAACTGCCTGAGATCTTTGGATGAAGGGCGGTATAAACATTTAATAAATCAACCAATAATAATAGTAGTAGTAGTAATAATAAAATCAAATCAGCTGGCTCAGACAGACCCTCTGGAGAGTCCGAAAGTGTCTCGGTCATGGAATAGACCCTGGTGATAAAATAGTGGTTCAGATAATCTGTAGATTTATGTCACCATAAGCCCCAGTTCAGGGTGTTGCAGCAAAGGCACTTATTAAGTCGGTGGGATCGGAAAGGGAAGGCATGTTCTGGACTGCCCAAGCAGCAACTCTGCCTGGCACGGGCAAACTGCATGTAGAGGTGAGGGGGTTTGGAACACAGTCAGAAATAAAATGCCTTAAGTACCTCCATGCAATTCCAGGCAAGCTGTACACACACGACGTGGCAATTCCTGTCTAGACATGAAGAGGAAGCCCAGGCTCAGACAAAGGCAACCCAAATGATCCAGAGAATGGAGCAATTCCCCTGTGAGGAAGAAGGTTGCAGCATCTGGGGATTTTTAGTTTAGAGAAAAGGGTAAGAGTCACAACTGTATAAATTTACGTGGCCTGGAGAAAGTGGAAAGACAGAAAGAAAGTTTTTCTCCATCTCTCGCAACACCAGAACTCATGGATATCTGATGAGGTTGAATGTTAATAATAATAATAATAATTTTTATTTATACCCTGCCCTCCCCGGCCAGAGCCGGGCTCAGGGTGGCTAACACCAATAAAATAAAATTACAGTAAAAACATAATAGGGGGAAAAGAGAAGTTAGGCTATCCTTGTGCAGACAAGGGAGCAGCTAGGCCCCCAGCCGAGGTTGATGGAAACTGTTTCTAAACTGTATAGAAACTTATTCCTGTATGTTACTACAATGGCAAGAATGTTACTTGCCCCAAAATGGAAAGAAGCAGAAGTCCCAGCAAAGGAAGAACGGATACAAAAAATGACAAAACTTACCAGAAGAATAAGAAATCAAGAGAACAAGGTTTTTTAAATAAAATAATGGAAATGGTTTGTTGAATATTTACAGATAAATTGTAAACAGATAAAAAACATTGGCAGGATAATTGTAATAACCTAGTTTCATAAGAGTATATATTTATATACTCTTATATACCTGAGACATATATAAATATACTCTTATATACCCGAGACAGGGACGCGGGTGGCGCTGTGGGTTAAACCACAGAGCGTCTTGGGCTCGCCGATCAGAAGGTCGGCGGTTCGAATCCCCGCGGCGGGGTGAGCTCCCGTTGCTTGGTCCCAGCACCTGCCAACCTAGCAGTTCGAAAGCACATCAAAGTGCAAGTAGATAAATAGGTACCTCTCCGGCGGGAAGGTAAACGGCGTTTCCATGTGCTGCTCTGGTTCGCCAAAAGCGGCTTAGTCATGCTGGCCACATGACCTGGAAGCTGTACGCCCGCTCCCTCGGCCAATAAAGTGAGATGAGCGCTGCCTCCCTAGAGTCAGTCACGACTGGACTTAATGGTCAGGGGTCCCTTTACCTTTTATATACCCGAGACAGGCGAATGCTAAGGACAATGACAGTCACACAGAGGCACACCTAGGCTCACTTGCACCATTGGCAAAGAGGTGCAATGGCACCTCCGGAACCAAGAGAGACCATGGACTAAAGAATTTGCTTTTCGTCACCTTTCAGTGATGTTTTACTGTGTTTGATGCTTTAATTTGTTGGAAGCCACCCAGAGTGGGGGGGGGCATATAAAAGAATACGTTGTTGTTGTTTTCTCTCTTTCTCTTTGCCCCAAACACTTTAACAATGCACAGTTGCTTCACCACAACCCTTTAAACCACCACCAGACATCTTTTCAGCCCTTCTGTAAAAAAAGGGATGAGCAAATAGGATCATATCTCCCTCCTTTTGCAATTCAACTGTGCATGAGAACTGCAGGGCTGGATCACGGAGTTTGGCTTAAAGTGTCAAATTCAAGATGTTTTGTTTATGATGACATAAAGGAGCTATTGCTCAAACAGGCTGCGTTCCAAGCAAAGGTCCTTCAAATTACCTTCAGCTACACTTTGTTATCCTGCAGCCACAACCTCTGTGTCCTCATCTGACCCAGACCTCTCATCTGGGAACACGGAACCGGTTACACGCTAGACCTTTAAAGCACATTCAAAGCACACACACCACAAATGTCGGGGGAATGTCGGCACTGCAGTTGTTGAAGGTGGCTGGTTCTTTCTTTTCTACATGGTGCATAACTTTGTTTTGCAAAATATACTTCATGAAACACAAAGCAAAACGCTCCTAAAATTGCACTATTGTACTGTTATGGAAAGGAAAACAAAGATATTTTGTGCAAAAGTCTTAGAAGGCACTTTACGACAGTGGCAAAGCTCCCTGTTTCTAGGTAGTGGAAGTGGGCCTAGACGCAGCATGGCTTTCTCAGTTATGGCATCTGGTATTAATGGACAAACTGACAACACCTGATGTGCAGGAATTATCAGGCAGAAAAAAAAAACAAGTCTTTTTAGGTCCCATGACATGACCTTTCCATCTATGCAGCACTGAATGAGCCCAGAAATAGACCGACAACATGGAGACTTTGGGAATGATACTTTTATTTGATAAAAAATGACTGCTTTCGGTGATTTCATTTCTTATTGCTTTAATCTCTGTACTTCTGTGGGATGGGGAGGGAGGGAGGAGTAGAAGGGGGTTGTGATCTCTTGTTTTTCTTCTGTATAATTATGATGTTATGATTATTTATGGCTGGCAATTGTAAACGTGTGAGGGTGTTGTGATATAAAAAGTCACACCCTTTGAAATTCTGCAACGAACAAGTGCAGGGTTTTCATCAGAGTAAAATATGCCAATCGCTTATCCTTTAGGGGGATTTTCACTCTAATACGCACCTTTCTCCTCCCTGCATTGATTGCTACTCATCACTTTTATCACACACCTGTCAAAAACTGAGATTATAGGTGTGGAAGAAGCAAGGTCCTTTTCTGCCATTTCAGTCGCTTGCTCTAATTTAAAAGGCTACCTAATAACTGGAACAGAAATATGTAGTGAATTGAAATGCAACAGCAAAATCAAAGAAGGACACACCTGGTTGCAGTGGACATTTGAAGAAGCCATTGCTTATTTTAATGTACGAATGCATACAATTCATAACTTGCTCATTCTCAACACCAAATCAGAGTTGTTGGGTGGTTGGGGTAGGAAACTGACTCTCCATTGACCGTGGCTGGATCTAGACACATCCAAGAAGCGCTTCAGAAAAATGTGTTGTAACCTTTATCATGAGAAACCGTGTTGGCAAAAACAGAACTCCACAGCACCATCTGGTGCCACAGTCTTATATCCCATGTAAAACGCTTTTTCTTTATCAATCTAGCTGCATCCCATGTTTCCAATTGAAGCCCAGTAAATTGAGAATAACAGCACAGCCTGATGAGGGGAGGGGAATCTACTGTGGTTCCGTCCCACGTTCCTTCTGGACTGAACGCAGCGCTGAATCATGCTGTCATCATCCACCATCATACAGTCAAACCTCGGAACTTGAACGGCTCATTTCTCGAACGTTTCAGCTCCTGAAGTGTCCCGGTTTTTGAACGTTCCTCAGAAGTTGAACGGCTTCTGAGGCACATTTTTCATTCCCCCCCCCCCCCATTGACTTTGCAGCCGGTCCATTGATCCTCAGTTTTCAAACGTTTTGGAAGCCGAAGTGTCTTCTGGAACGGATTACATTCAAAAACTGAGGTTCCAATGTAATCAACTCAGTTAGCTACAGCATTTTAATTTAGGTTGATTTGGTTTTAGTGGAGCAAACACTACTTTAAATCTCAGTGCTACAGTTTAACTGGGCTGTGGTTGCTGCAAAACCTGAGCAAGGTTTTGCATTTCCTCCTGTCTTCATTTCCTTTAATGCCTGAATTCCCTCTTGCCCTTGGCAGAGTAAGTACAAAAATGACGCCTCTGCTCTTTAAGTCTCTTCCTGGTATTGTCCTTGCTTGGCTTGGCAAGGGAGTGAGAGAGTGTGCACATGCAAATATGGATGCTCTTGCCTCATTTCTCGAGGGTTATTGAATCATCCCCTTCCAGCCAAATTTCAGCTTACCTTTAATGTATTAGTTTGCATTGCCCCTGGGATGCAAAGCCTTTCCAGGGCTGGTAGATTTCCCTCTCAGAAAAGTGTAGGAGAGGAGCCTAACCTTGGAGCATCAACAGGGATCTCGTCAGGCTGACTCCAACCCAAGGCAGAGAGCTCAAACCCAATTCTCTTTTCCCTTTTGTCCTTGAAGCAAACAGATCACGAGAAGCTCTTCTCTCAAGCCCAGATCACAGCTCAGCATTCGGCCACCTGAGGAATGCTGTGTCCATTCTGTAATTCATAGGGCTGCTGAATTCTCCCACTGGAAGCTGGTTTTTTATACAGTGGTACCTCTGGTTAAGACGCTTCAGGTTGCAGACTCCGCTAACCCGGAAGTAGTACCTTGGGTTAAGAACTTTGCTTCAGGATGAGAACAGAAATCATGTGGTGGCAGCGGGAGGCCCCATTAGCTAAAGTGGTACCTCAGGTTAAGAACAGTTTCAGGTTAAGAACAGACCTCCAGAACGAATTAAGTTCTTAACCCGAGGTACCACTGTAGTTAGGGTCTGTTTTTAGACTGAGCCCCCACTTTAGGTCTTCATCTGGCATCTGCAGCACAAAAGGCCTCCCATCACCTTTAACTCATGTTCCGACTGCATCCCTTCCTGGATAGCGATTGCCCAACCACGGTTATCCCTGCCCTAGTAACCATGGTTGGGCTACCGCTATCCAGGAAAGTAACATTCATTCTGGACTAGTGCAGTGCATTTTATATGAAATTCCCTCTCTCCATAGGCTTGGATGACTACAACATTGTAGGATTTTTGCCAACTCCTTCTTATGCCAGGCCTTTGCAGGGTTTGCTTAGATTTACAGGATTTGCTGAGGATCGAACCTGCAACCTTGGCATTATCAGTGCTGAGTTCTAACCAACTGGGCTACCCACACTTGTTCTTATTGCTATTTATAATTGCAGTATTGAACTGGTTTTTATCTAGATACTGGATAGCTCAGCTGGTTAGAGTACGGTGCTGATAATGCCAAGGTCACAGGTTCAGTCCCTAGATGGGACAGTTGCATATTCCTGTGTTGCAGGGGAAACACTGGCCTGCGAGTGCTCCCATTGCAGAACAGCCTTGACCAAAGGTGTCATGGGCTTGGAAGACACTCAAACTCAGGACGAAAGGGAGAAACGTGCTAAGAGGAAGGCACGCTTGGCTAACCCTCACTGTGATCAACTCCCACCTGGAAACCTATGTCTCCACTGTGGAAGGATCCAGAATTGGCCTCCACAGTCACTTATGCTAAAGGTAAAGGACCCCTGACAGTTAAGTCCAGTTGTGAATGACTCTGAGGTTGCGACGGCTCATCTCCCTTTATTGGCTGAGGGAGCTGGCGTACAGCTTCCGGGTCATGTGGCCAGCAGGACTAAGCCGCTTCTGGAGAAACCAGAGCAGTGCACGGAAACACCATTTACCTTCCCGCCGGAGCGGTACCAATTTATCTACTTGCACTGGTGTGCTTTTGAACTGCAAGGTTGGCAGGAGCTGGGACCGAGCAACGGGAGCTCACCGTCTCAGGGATTTGAACTGCTTACCTTCTGATCGGCAAGTCCTAGGCTCAGTGATTTAGACTTATGGACTCACTGTTAAAACCGTGTTTATGGAAGAGACAGCCTTACTCAGCTACTAGTGATCGCCAAAGAGAAAGAGAAGAGACAGTTTTATGATTCTATATATGGCATTTTATTGGTCGGTTGGAAACAACTCTGAGGACCCAGCAGGATGAAAAGTTGTCTGCAAGTATTGGAAACGAGCAAATAAAATAAAATGGTGCTACCGTGGGGGACCTTGGCTCCATCTTTCCCTCTCAGCTTAACCTGGGATTGCCCCAAGCTGACTGTCTTGAGAGGGATGAGATCCAAATGTGATACTGAGAATTAATGGATTAACTGTAGCAAAGGTCGGCAAAGGATTGCATGACTGCAAGGAGAACTATTTATTGTAGAAATGTATGTACTGCCATGTCAGTCATCAGCTTTTCTTTTTTCTCCTGCATTTATGCAGTTGACACAATCTAGCAAATACTCACTCATTCCTGTCAATGGATACTGGAACATTTTACTTCCATAAAGTGAAATAATTTATTGGAGAGCAGTACTTTCCTCTCCTCTTGAAAGATTAGAATATTTCTTTCACTGAATTTTGGAATGGGAGAAGAAATGCATGAGCATCATCTTTGGTCTTTGTACACGGAACGGACACGGCAGAATATCCTGCGATAAAAGAAAAATTGGTAGCAGACCAAATTATTGTCCTTGCCACCCTGTTTATAGGACAGAACCTGTGAATCTACAGATAGATTCCAACAACAAAGCTGATTAAACTGCTTACTTAAGGCTCTTACTTCTGTAAACATAAGATTGTGCTGTAAGTTATAGTTCACAAACCCTTGTTCAAGCAAGCATTCCCAAGAATTCAGCACTCCCTTCCATAGAAATGGGGAATGAGGGATACACCCTGCAGCAATTCATTTGATTCTGGAATTTGCAAAAGAAAAGAAAAGTGATTTTGAATATGCATCCAGGAATACAGATTACTCACTGAAGTTCAAGAGTGGCCTCAGGAACTTCTCATGTGATCTTTCCCGAAGAAAAGAATCAGAAAACAGTGGTAATTCTCCACTGGAGAAGTTTGATGTTTGCCAGATAAAACAAGGAAAGATTTCTCAATATGCTCCGTGAATTGCAGAAGGCTCTTCAGGAACCACAAAGCTCTGCACGCGAAAGGTGGAGCCAGAATAATTTCCTGAATAATTTGGTACATTTCCACTGCTCAGCTGTAAGTGGGCAGGTATGTTTAAAATCAGTGTGGCACATCTTCTTTGGGTCCTTGCTGTAACCAGCCGTCAGTTTGGGCGGAATCAAATGGACAGTCACTATGTTACGGCCTCTTAAAAGAACCAACTGAGCTATCCAGGTTGACCTTTGACTAACTTGCTTGCTAAGCTGGGCAGAAATCCTCTTTTCGTTTTTCGTTTTGTTTGAATGCAAGCATGCAGATCAGATCACCGTTGGAGGCTGGATGGATCATTGTTTTGACCCTGTGATGAGGGTGCTACCCATCTCTTAACTGTGATGCAGTTTTTGTGGTACTGATGACTTTCCTTCTGTGCTTTGAAAGCACCTAGATGCATAGATTGAGGTATTGCAGGTGGAACCATGAAAGGTGGGGGCTCCTGTTGCCGTCACTGAGCATTATCTTTTCCCCGTCTCCAAATATAATATTCGGGAGTTAGAAGGAAGGCATAAGGAGACAGCATACCATTGGGGTGCAGACTGGGCAGTGGGCAAGCAGCATCTTGGCAAGGGAGCCAGTGTGGTGTAGTGGTTAAGAGAGGTCGACTCGTAATCTGGGGAACCGGGTTCGCGTCTCCACTCCTCCACCTGCAGCTGCTGGGTGACCTTGGGCCAGTCACACTTCTCTGAAGTCTCTCAGCCCCACTCACCTCACAGAGCCTTTGTTGTGGGGGAGGAAGGGAAAGGAGAATGTTAGCCGCTTGGAGACTCCTTCGGGTAGTGATAAAGCAGGATATAAAATCCAAACTACTACTACTCTTCTTCTTCTTCTTCTTCTTCTTCTTCTTCTTCTTCTTCTTCTTC
>JAXCMG010000032.1:192880-276892 GCA_034642415.1 Podarcis siculus | reverse complement strand
TCTTCTTCTTCTTCTTCTTCTTCTTCTTCTTCTTCTTCTTCTTCTTCATCTTCTTCTTCTTCTTCATCTTTATCCCCCCATGTGGAATACAATGCCAGATCTGCCTTGTTTTAGGAGCTCTTGAAATCTTCCCCTTGCAGGCAGGCATTCGCCTGGACTTGCTCCTGGAATAATTAGCTGTTGCATCTAAGAAGATTGCTCAGCGATGTTACGGCACATCCATCAAGAGAGCTCTGTCCTGTGCCCATTATTATAGCAGTGGAAGGGAAGGTAAACAACAGCAGCAACCCCATCTGCTCTCTTCCTCCCCCAACTGCATCTCAAGGTAGACCAGCCATGTCAATCAATCAATCAATCAACCTCCTTTATTGGCATAGTAAGAGTACATCGTATACATGGATTGGAACACGAAACATAGAAGGAGGTACTTTAGGATAAAACTGCCCAGATGTTGTGAGACCAGTCATGTCAAAGTTCCCAAGGCTGCCATCACACCCTATTTGACCCTTTCGCTTGGATGAGGCTGCTTTCTAGAACCCAAGGCAAATTCTTGAAGGAGGGAAGCAGCAATGGCAAAAGCTCAGTTATCCATCCCTGGGGAGCAACATGGTTTTGCTCTTCTCTGGTTGGCCAGCGCTGCATGAAATGTGGGTCTGCAAGTGGCATGGCTGCCTCTTGGATATGCCTCTGATGCAGTTTAGAAGGCACAGTTTAGAAGGGACACGGGTGGCGCTGTGCTCTAAACCACTGAGCCTCTTGGGCTTGCTGATCAGAATGTTGGTGGTTCAAATCCCCACGACGGGGTGAGCACCTGTTTCTCTGTCCCAGCTCCTGCCAACCTAGCAGTTCAAAAGCATCCCAGCGCAAGTAGATAAATAACGTTTCCATACGCTCTGGCACTTGTCATGGTGTCCCTTTGCACCTGAAGCGGTTTAGTCCTGTTGGCCACATGACCCGGAAAGCTGTCTGCGGATAAACGCCAGCTCCCTCAGCCTGAAAGCGAGATGAGCGCCACAAGCCCATAGTCGCCTTTGACTGGACTTAACCGTTCAGAGGTCCTTATATACCTTATATTTTACTTCTTCTCTCTGCCCCTCATCCTGTGAACTCCCCCCCACCTGTGTACGTTTGAAACAATTATTCGCTGGTTGGGCATGCTCCTGTTTTGCAATAAGCCCAGATATCCTCCCTCCAGTTTGTGAACTTTATTTTTCTTGTCACTACTTCTCGCTTCTGTGGTTTTACAAAGAGCACAGCTACCTGCTACCCCTCCCCTCCCCTCGCTGCAAGATCGTATCCCCCAGCTGCCACTAATATGCAGTGTTTACGCCACACTCCTGCTGTTGTGCGAAGGCCAGCAAAGCAGATGGAGCAACCCTAGGGCCCTTGCGTAGCCAGGTGTCCCATAGCTGGGCCGGATGAGCTCCCTAGCTTGCAGTGACATAACAGCGCTGCAACAGAGCTGTTCCCTATAGCCTGTTACGCCGTTCGTTTCTTTTACTTGGCAGGGAGGCCGTGAAATGTGAGCCGTCCGGGAGAGGACTTGCGTAACTGGCCTGCCCTGCCCATCCTGCATCCTTCGCGTTGAGCGATTGACCTGGAACAGATCGTGCCGCTGGCAGAGCTCGTTCTGCCCACGGACCAGAACACCCAACAGCAGCTCACATGTCGGGCTGGTGCCTTGCCATACACAGGGCTGCTGGCTGGGCAAACAGAAGGGGAGTGTCTGCGTTCCCTGCGGAGTGGAAGCCGTATATACATGCAGCTGCCGCTCGGAAAAGGCTGAGCTCACTGCTACAACAGACCTTTTTTTGCTGCCTACAAATGTAAGCACTGCCTAGATTTGGCAAACCAGAGGCAGGCTTGGGGACAGCTGTCCCTTTACCTGATTGACCAGAACTTAACCGAAACAAATAACCCACCTGTAGGCTGTGAAATAGCTGCAGCAGGAGGGAATAACTCAGATGCTGAATTCAGGGTGCTCCATCCCCCTCCCCACCCTTTTAAAGTTGGACGGCTGGCTTTGCCCCAACCTGCTGGCTTTGGGAAGAGCTAGGTGTGCTCCTTGAGTCTAATCTGTTCGTACAGATTCCTCTGGTTTCTACACAACCAAAAAACACAGTTAAGCCTTAGAATTGCTTCTGTCTTTGTTTTTTTCTTGCAACCATCAGTTCAGTTCTTCAGCTGCTCTGACGTTTTCATACCCACAATACGGAAAATGAAGGAATTTAATTTTTGATATTGCTTTAAAATCTTTTACTTTTAAGGTTTTGAGGCCTACCGACCAGGCTTTAGGAGTTACTGTACAACAAAAGAGCTCCTCAAACCAAATATCTTATTTAAAGAGGAGGAGCCTTTGAATAGGTCTTAAAATGGTTTTTGGAAGTTAAGCTGAAACAGAGAAAAGGCTACTTGGAAATGTTATATTGAAAGGCAGAATAGAAACAGGACTTCTGAATACTGGACAGAATCTTTGGGTTGTGTCTTCAAGCAGAAAGGACAGTAGTTGAAGGGAGGGAATGATGCCCAGGAATTAATACTGGTGTCTTTGTTAGGTCTAGTTATTTATTATGGAAAGTTTTTACCTAACTTACCTAGAGAACAATAAGCCTTCTGACATGTTTGCTTAAGGAGAGTGTCTCTGGGGCTGCCAGACTGAAGACTGTGCCAGACAAAGGCATGACTGATACGAAAACTCAGGTGGGTACAATATGTTCAAATAGAGGATCTGCTTACTAATTCCATGGAGACAACTATGGATAAATGTTGATGGAGACAGCAGGCTGCTCAACGATTGTCAGCTGTACCTTAGTTGCAGAAATTTATTTTAAAAAACTCTTCACAAGGCACTCACAAATATTATGAAAAAGGTGTCTCTTTTTGGCTAGACCAATGCATTTCTTTTTTTTAAAGAAGAGCTTTTACATTAAAAAAAAAAGCAAGGGAGATGCTGGTGTTTCAAAGAACCCCCCCCTTCATTATTGACATATCCTTCTGAGCAAGTCTATTGCTCTCTGGATCAAGCCATACAACCAAAACAGTGTGGTTGAATGAATGAATGAATGAATGAACAAGGTTGAATCCTGTTTCCAGCGGAAAAAGGAAACGATTGTCAATTGTCAATCCACATCCACTGTACCCGATTTTGGCAGCTAAAAAAGCAGCAGAGCTTGAGAGGCGACTTTGGAGCTGAGGAACCAGCAAAACACTTCCGCGGTTCTTTCCCCAAGTTCAACAACAGAACTTTCCTTTCCCTCCACTTGACATTCTCAGCATGTTAACCTGACCTTGTGACCACACACTGGTTGCAGGGTCCGTCGAGGGCTGTTTGACCATGAACTGCACAAGTGCTGGGTGTCACCCAGACCTCCAGGGTGGACCTGCAGTCTCCAGGTTTGCCTGGCCACCTCCAGGTGGCAAGGGCGAGAGGGCGAGAGGATCTATCTATCTATCTATCTATCTATCTATCTATCTGGCTCTGCATGCAGCTTGCAAGATTCAGTCTGGCAGGATAGACCGGGGGTGGGGGTCCTGCCTTCATCTCCTCCATTCTCCCCTCTCCCAATTAATCTCCATCTCCAGGGCTCAGTGGTGGGACGGAACACAAAGGGTGGGGGGAATCCCCAAGGGCTGCCCTTGTGGAATCATTCGTAGGCCTAAAGTTTGGACCCTTAAATCTCAGAGTCTGGGATGCTACCGATCTGGCAAACCTAACTGGGTGCCATATTATTTTGTGCAAGCCTTCAACTAACTCATCCGTCTTCCTCCCTCCACATCTCTCATATGGGAGCATGGTTCAGTTTATGGGAATTATATGGGAGGGGCACATTTTCAAGAATGGAATTAGTGATATATAACACACCCCTTAAGGTTTACAAATTGCTTCCTAGTTAGCCCTTGCAATCCTTTTTTTGCTGTGTTTTTATGGAGCCCACAGAACTTTGCTGTCAAACCGTTGCACTTTTTCTGACCTGATTTGTGACCCTTTTAAAAAGAATATTGTGCCATTTCAATGCCAGACCTGCAGCTTCCTCTTTGTGGGTTCAGCCTGGTTCAAGGGAAAGTTCAGAATCGCCTCTTAATTAAGTCAATTTCTGTCTGTTCTTGAGGAGAGGTCAACTGCTTGCTCCCCCCCCCCTCACCCTTTTTATAACAAATAAGGCCATTTCACTGTAAAATAAATAAAAGAGTAAAACCAGAAGGAAATGCAACTGGTGTCCTGTCTGGAGGAAGGGTCGGTATAAAAATACTCAGGCACCAAACCACTTTGCATGTAAATTACAGGTGGCCAGGAATGCAAGGCCAGGTTGGGGGAGTTATGGAAGAAGCAAGTAATGATTAGCAATGCGAAGGCAGGAGCTGCCAGAGGCTAAATAAGGACATATCTGCATACAAATCAGTTGTAGCCTGAGTTATCCGGCCTCTTCAGGGACTTCTCAGCTGACACACGCCTGCCATTTTGTGCAGCTGGAGCTCAAGCACATCCTATGTTCTCATCGGGACTTCAGGTTTTAAATCCTAGAGAAGGGACACTTCTAGTCTCTGCAGGTAAAGCAAACTCTTTAAACTGGCAAGAGACTGTGGATAGAGAGACCTGTCCTGCCCAGCTCTCTCTCTCTCTCTCTCTCTCTCTCTCTCTCTCTCTCTCTCTCTCTCTCTCTCCCCCCCCCCCCCAGGGCTCCTAACCCACCTGCGTTCTTGCCTTCATGCCATCTCGTGCCCTGATGGGTGGGGGGCGGGGAACCATTGCAGTAAATACACAAATATTGCACTGATAATGGACAGTAATAATAATACAACACACAAGACATTTGTTATTAGGCACAATGCATATTACTAGAAATGTTTCCGTTCCAATGCCATCTCACTCCTCACTGTCAGTGCTTGCTGGGGGAAAAAGACTGTTGCAGTCAATACACACATATTGCACTAAGAATAATATGACACACAGTACTTTTTGGTTTGAGATGAGTGAGCTGAAGCCACGTTTGTCAGAGCAGAATCTTCCTTTCAGAAGCCCCCTTGGCTCCAAATGGTGCCAGTCCCACTTTCCAGGCTAATATGTCACGGCGCTTGGGATGCAACGCTTCCTGTACCGTTACACCTGAGAAGAGGCCTTGTGAGCAAAGCAGGAGGCCTAATAATTGAAATAGACAGATGAGTCTGAAAGAGCGGTTCAGATCAAGAGCTCAGGCATGACCCTCATTTCTGCTCTTTCCATGAAACGGTGACTGTTTTGAAGTGGTCTTTCTTCAGCTGTGCTTCTGATACAAGCCAGGCCTTAATTTGGGTGACCTTGTCCGGCCCTGAAGCTCTCCCCTCCAGCTTTCTGGTTGTTTGGGGGGGGGATTCACCACTGCCTCCCCTTTAGCACACCCCTTCCCTTTCAAATTGCATTTCAACATTTGTACCGTGTGTGATTTTATGGCTTGACGTCAGTAGCAGGAGTTTTGCTTTCTGCCAGGGCACCAATAATGCAAAGACACGGCCACCATCTGGTGGCTACTGAAGGCAGCGCAATCTTTTGCGACTTTGACAGGGTTGCCAGACACAATGCTGTGTGAGAGTTTGCCAGGAATAAGAATCACTTTGGAGTCACACTGGGTCTGAAATGAGGGATATTTATATCTTGTCTCTGGTACCTGATTTTTCCTCTCAAAATACAGTCGTACCTTGGTTGACGAACGCCTTAGCAGTCAAACGTTTTGGCTCCCAAACGCTGCAAACCTGGAATTGAGTGTTCTGATTTGCGAATGTTCTTTTGGAAGCTGAACATCTGGCGGGGCTTCCGTGGCTTCCAATTGGCTGCAGGAAGCTCCTGCAGCCAATCAGAAGCTACGCCTTGGAAGTCGAACGTTTTGGAAGTTGAGCGGACTTCCGGAACAGATTCCGTTTGGCTTCCAAGGTACGACTCTACGCGTGTGATGCTGTCTCCACTTTCAAAGCCTCTTTCTACAAAGCCTTTGGCAAAACCCCTTAGCTCTTATCCCCTACTGGAACAAGTCCTAAACCCATTGAACTAGACACATCTTCTTTTTGTCCTCCTTGCCTCCTTTCCTCTCCCTCTCGCTCTAGCAGAGCAGTCGCCAGCCATTTCAAGATTTGAGATACGGCTCATTTTCCTAAAAACCAAACCCACCCACACAAACCTTCCCCCAAAACCGTGCTGACCCACAGAAACCCACCCAGGTAACATTCCCCCCACCATTTAAACCCACCCAGAGAAACTTTCCTATGCCCCTCACAAAAAAACTGAGCACCTCTGACTCTAATTTCAGGCCCAACTTTGTGTACTTTTGCATTCTAAGCAAAATTCAAAAATTGCATTTAAGTGTCTTGTGCACGTGGAAGAGATTTACATTGGCACCGAATCACCTGGAAGACATGTAAGCACTATGTCTAGATGCAGCTTCAACTACCCTTCCCATGTGATATTTTACCATGTAACTTAATTTTTTTTGACTATTGGAAGCAGTTCAGTGATTGGCTGGACTACAGCTTCATGCAATGGGGACAGTGGGAGAGTGTTGGGGATGGATGGATGCCGGCTGTAAGAAAAAGCCTGAGCTGTTGAGAGTCCTGTATATATTTTTTAACCTTGACCATTGTTTATTCATGCCACCAGCTGTCCACAAGTGTAACTAATTGAGGTAAAAACATTTTATTCTAGAATGCGCTCTATTGAACCATTAAGGGGTCTCTGGTTAAAAAAACCCTGAACATTGCACAGAAAAATAAGTATCCCTTCGCAGTCAGGACCACTTCTGAATGCCACTGCAGGAAAGCTGGCAACGTGGCAGGAACAAAGGCAGCACCAAACATGGGAAGCCTGTCTTCTCATTCACACACCTGAGGGCTCCATCCCATGTTACATTTGGCAGATATTGCGCTCTTTGTGAACACAAACGCAAATGAGCAACGCATGCCACCATCTCCCAGACAAGATCATAACTGGCAGGCTTTCTGACTTGGATCCAGTTGCATGCATTGCCCAGATGCATTTATGATGGTGCTCTTTTCATTTATATATATTTCTTGCTGTCGATGCACTCAGACATTGGCTATTCCTAAAAACAAGAGAAGGTAACCTTTGGGGGCAAGAAGGAAGGAAAACCGAAAGAAGCAATGGAGGTATTTAGCAACCAGCAAGTAAGGTTCATTCACCAACAGATCTCGGACTCTGAGACACCCCCCCATCAGATTTTTCAAGATGCTTCCCAACTTTTTAGCGCACTGATAAATGCACAACAGTCCTTTATCCTTCACCCCAATTTTGCTGACCAGGAGAAGCAAACTCTGGATCCAAATATGGCAAACTGCTTTGGAGCTTAGCCCACCTGGAGAAGGTACAAAACAGAAGTAGGCAGCACTCTGCCCATCCGCTCTCCACAGGCTGAGTTTCTGCGAAAGAGGCTGGCTGGCTCCAGATCCAGAAGGTGAGACTTAAGCAAACTAATCGCGGAGAGGCAGAAGACAGAAGAGTTTGCTCCCAGATGCCGGTCCGTTTGCCTCTATCCTCACTACTCGCCACACGGAGGAACTAAGGAACAGGGCAAGACCTGGTTCAGGAGTCTGCTTGTCCATCTCTCTCAGTCCAGAGGAAGCGTAGGGTTCTCCAAGAAGACGGCCAGTTTGCCCGCTACCATATCCAGGTCGTTGGTGTTGGCATACTTCAGCAGGTTGGTGCCTTTGATGAAGTAATGCTTCAGGAAGTGCTGGCTCACACATTTGTGCAACTTGCGCACCATGCGCAGGAAGCCTTTGCGGAAGCAGGACCAGTCCTTGGAGCGAGGGTACTTCTCGCACGTCCAGAAAAGCACCATCTGCAGAAGACACAAGTGAGGCCCAATAGTTTGAATTCAACAACACAGGAAGTACGTGTGTGTGTGTGTGTGTGGCTGGGATACTGTCTACATGGGATGGCTCCCAACCTTGAAGTCAATACAGTGGTACAAAGTTAGGTCAAGTCAAGCAGATATATAAGAATGAATGTTTAATTATTAAGATACAAAAATACAATCTCAATAATAAAGTTACAAAGTGATAACAAGGAAGTCACACATGAGTGGAGGGAAGACACAGGGCAAGAAATAAGCAGCAAAAAAAGAAACGGATAAATGTTGGTACATAATGAAATGTGAAAATGCAAATTTACAAATATAATGTATATGTATCACTATGTAACTATTTCATATATGTACTGCAACATTAATAATAGATAAATAAATATTTTTAAAAAAGTAAATACAGTGGTACTTTGGTTCTCAAACGCCTTGGTACTCAAACAACTTGGAACCCAAACACTGCAAACCCGGAAGTAAGTGTGAATGCTTTTGAGTGCCAGACTTCCGTTTTGAGTGCTACGCTGAGGTCTGTCTGTTTTTGCTATTTATTTTGCGTTTTTGTTTTTGCGGCTCTTTTTGTTTTGTTTTTGTGACTGCGTGGAACCCAGTTCAGCTCCTGATTGACTGATTGTGTGACTGCAGTACGTTGTTCATTGCCTTCATTTTATGGATCCATGGTCTTGTTAGATAGTAAAATTCATGTTAAATTGATGTTTGAGGGGTTGTTTTTAAAAGTCTGGAACGGATTAATCCATTTTGCATTTCTTTCTGTGGGAAAGCGCATCTTGGTTTTGGAACGCTTTGGTTTTGGAACGGACTTCTGGAATGGATTAAGTTTGAGAACCAAGGTGCCACTGTAGTTTAGAAATGCTCCAGCTTTCTCAGTGAAGCTCCCTGTTGCTCTGGCGTGAAAAGTAAGCTGCCAGCTGCATCTTCTTCTGCCTGCTGCATTTGTTGCTGAAGTTGGAACCCCTGATACCCAGGAAAATTTGGGGTTTCCAGTATACCGGGGGGGGGGGGACAACAACAGAGGGGGAGTTGGCTTGGGCCTGGTTGCCAGAAAAACAAAGGGGGCAAGACCAGGCTTCCTCAAGCTCGGCCCTCCAGATGTTTTTGGCTACAACTCCCATGATCGCTAGCTAGCAGGACCAGTGGTCAGGGATGATGGGAATTGTAGTCTCAAAACATCTGGAGGGCCGAGGATGAGGAAGCCTGGGCAAGACCATTTCCCACCCCCCAAATATCACAAACACAACATCTGGGCCACAAATGATTTCCCTGAAGCTCACTAGCTCGTCTCTGGGAAGTGCTAGTGTCTGGCCTACATCGTATATCTTCATGTTTATATGGAGTTGTTTCCATAACTGAAAGCCTAGAAACATACCAGAACGTTTAGAAGCACCACAGCTGGTGTCTCCATCACACAAGCCTATTGTGTAATGTTTGGCCCTGTGTGGGTCTGCAGAAAGTGTCCCATCTAGGAGAGAGAAGATGGGGGCTTGCTAGCACAAGTGAATTAGACGGCCTTCTTAATAATGGCATCCGGTCCGAGTAATGACCCGGATTAAGGGTGGAAAACCCTTTTTCTGCATAGCTGTCAACTTACAGATTTGAAAATAAGGGACCAGCAGGCTCGAAAATAAGGGATCAGCAGCCAAAATAAGGGATTTTAGTCAACCAACATCCAAACAAAGCCTCAAGCGGTGGTTCCCACAGCGCAGCAACCCGGCAAAGGGAATGCAGCAAGGAAAACCACCGTCACCTCTCCACTGGGAAGCGCTGAGCAAAGGCGAGTCCCCAGGCAACGTGGCCAATTTGATTGGCACAAGGCATGCAAGCGCCACCCCCTCAGTCGTTCTTAGACTCCTTATTGGGTGAGAAACGCAGCCAAGCAATACAGTTGGAGCCTCCCTCCTCCCTGGCCGGCAGGGAGGGAGGGAGAGGAGCTGCTTCCTTTGAAACCCGGGAAATTTAAGGGACATCATCAATCCGGGACAGCAGCAGGACACAGCGCTGGGATAAGGGACTTTCCCACCAAATAAGGGACAGTTGACAGCTATGTTTTTCTGTCAAGTGTCAGATTCCGTTGTGACTACTCTGTCAGAGGTCGATGGTGGATGGAGCCAGAGCAGAAAATGGCACTCTACCCATTTCCTCTCTCTTTCCAACACGACCTTTTCCTCACCTCCTTCCCCACCCAGTAGGATCCTGTGGTGTGGAGAAGAGAGAGTCAGCTGCCTTCTGCTCAGTCCAGCCCTTAGCAAACCACAGGCAATGAAGAAGCGTTAAGGAGCCAGTCCTCCAAAACGGCTCCTCTTGTTTTGGGGTACAGATCTCTCCCCCCTCACTGGCTGGCGCACACACCTGTAGGTGGAAGGCTGTGAGGACTGGCTTGTTTCCTGCACACCAGACGTCTTCCTTCATCTGCCTCATAACCCGGAAGCACATCATGCGGCAACCGCCGTCCTCGTCGAGTCCCTGCATCAGGATGTGCTCAGCTCTCGCGAAGCTCAGGTACCAGTGGTAGTTGGAAGAGGCCAAGAGGTCAAAGCCAAAAGACTGCAGAAAAGAAGCAGAGCAAGTTGGGGAAGGAAAAGACGGGGGAGAGAAGGCAGAGGGCGCCCCCCCCCCACAGCTGAGAGATTCATTGAGCAGCTCCATAGGAGCAGCCTTTGCATTGTTTCAATCCATCAATTATCCCAAAGGTCCAGGGTGCTTACTAACACTCTGAAACAGATTGAAAGGCACAGAAGTATGCACATCAAACATATTAAAATGTGCTAAATTAAAAGCAACGTTTACATGCTTATCGCATTGCCTTCAATGGGATACCTACCTATGGGACCGCCTCTCCTGGTATGCCCTGCAGAGGACCTTAAGGTCCACAAATGACAACACTTTGGAGGTCCCAAGCCGCAAGGTGGTTAGATTAGTCTCAACTAGGGCCAGGGCCTTTTCAGTACTGGCCCCGACTTGGTGGAACGCTCTGTCCCAAGAGACTAGGGCCCTGCGGGACTTGACATCTTTCCGCAGGGCCTGCAAGACAGAGCTGTTCCGCCTGGCCTTTGGCTTGGATTCAGTCTGACCCTTCTGTTTCCCTCCCCTTATGGTTTTGATCTATGGGCTACTTTTAAAATGAGGCTGCATTTTAAATTGCATTTTAACTTGTATTTTAAATTGGTCCCCCCCCCATTATGTTTTTATTCTAATTTTACTGGTGTTAGCCGCCCTGAGCCCAGCTCTGGCTGGGGAGGGCGGGGTATAAATAAATTATTATTATTATTATTATTATTATTATTAACAGGATATCTAGAAGCCGTGTTAAGGCTTGGGCTTTGGGGACTCTTCACTCTCCAGCGAGAGGAGGCTGGATGCATATCCGGAGAAGAGAACGTAAACGGCCTTTCACGTGCCACCATAGTTTTTAACTGGTCCAGATTAAGAAAGTTGAAAGGGAAAATATGGGAGAAGACACTGTCTAGAGCAGGGTTTCCCAAACTTGGGTCTCCAGCTGTTTATGGACTACAATTCCCACCATCCCTGACCACTGGTCCTGCCAGCTAGGGATGATGGGAGTTGTAGTCCAAAAAACAGCTGAAGACACAAGTTTGGGAAACCCTGATCTAGTGTATAGGGTCTTAAAAGCAATTGGTCAAGAGGGATCTGGAAGTTACAGTCTTCCCCCAACCTAGTAGCATTCAATAGAAATGGTGCCTCTTCATACTATTATGGGTTGTGTACATTGGCCACCTCTCCCTGGTAAGTAGAGGATTTGAAAATGACTCCTGTTTTTCTTCCCTTGCTTACAGGGATGTCTGCAAGTCTCCACTGCCAGTTGGCACCAGACTCCTGTCTCCAGGCATGGCACACAGAAAGAGGACAGAGAAAAGTCCGTCCCCCATCTTAACACGAGGGCTTGTGGGCATCCAATGAAGTGGGAAGTTCGAAGGTTCGGGACAGATAAGAGAAAACACTTCTTCACACAGCGCATAGTTAAACTATGGAACTCACTCCATAGTAGTGATGGCCACCAGCCCACACCCTCCAACATTTCTCCGATGAAAATAGGGACGTCCCATTCCATAACGATAATTTTACTATTTATACCCCACACATCTTGTTGTGTTGCCCCAGCCACTCTGGGCAGCTTCCAACATATATAGAAACATAAGAAAACGTTTAAAAAAAACAAAACCCCTTCTCTATACAGGATTACCTTCAGACACCTTGGGGGCTGCATAACTCCATACCCTCCAACATTTCTCCAATGAAAATAGGGACATCCTAAGGAAAAGTGGGACACTCCGGGATCCAATCAGAAACCAGGATGGCTTCTCTAAATCCAGGATGGCCCTGGAAAATAGGGACCCTTGGAGGGTCTGCCAACCCAGATATATTTCATGAAGGAGGGGGCTATCAAAGGCTACTGGCCACAGTGACTACGCTCCGTCTCCACGGCTGGGGGGCAATATTACTTCTGAACCCCAGAGCAGAATATTAGTTTTAAGTGTTCAGATCATTATGGCCTAAATCATTGGTTCTCATTTATTTTATTTTATTGTAGGCCACACTTTCAGAATAAAAATTTGCTTGTGCCACACCGACTATTTTAGTGATAAGAAATACATCCTCTCCTGTCACAGCCGGGTGGCGCACCGCACTCTGGGATCACCCCTGGCCTGAATCCTGCTCTCTGACCCCTCCACATGCCCCTCTTTGCAAGATCGGCTTGGGGCTAAAATCACGGTCGCATCCTGGCCTGGTACCTTGACGCATTGCACTTTCTCCTGGCTAGGCCAGCGCTTGAAACATCGGGGCCACTTAATTTTCCGAGGCCAACAAGTTGGGATCTCAATCGCTGGAACCAGCTCAACCTCAACCTGGACGTCAGACGTCTCCACAGCAACATGGACCACCGGGCTGAAGCCTTCCAAAATGCTGACTCGCTCTGGGGGGAAGGGCATCCAAAGGGGATTTGTCAGCAGATTCCTCCCCTGGCACAATCCTGCACTTGCATTTCCTCTTCCTATGCCCAATATTAGCTGGATTCTGACATTCATTAATTTCTTGGGTTTAGCAGTGCTCACCCCCCCCCCCAAAATCCCTTAGGACAGTATGCTTCTGCCAGTCTGTATCTATAGTCACAAAGGCAGTTCAATTTCATTTCTCTTTTAATTTGTATACCGCCTTTTTATATTTACTTGCACAAGTCGGTTTACAGCAACAAAATAAACAATCAAGAACACGCCCCTTACAATAATCTGGTCCAATACAGAAAGGCATAACAAAATATAACTTTTAAACAGAACGACTTATATAAAAGAAATTAATATTCAATTAATTTATACTCAACTAATATTAGAATATAATAAGGTAAAGGTAAAGGGACCCCTGACCATTAGGTCCAGTCATGACCGACTCTGGGGTTGTGACGTTCATCTCGCTTTATCGGCCGAGGGAGCCGGTGTACAGCTTCCGGGTCATGTGGCCAGCAGGACTAAGCCGCTTCTGGCGAACCAGAGCAGCGCATGGAAACGCCGCTTACCTTCCCGCCGGAGCGGTACCTATTTATCTACTTGCACTTTGATGTGCTTTCGAACTGCTAGGTTGGCAGGAGCAGGGACTGAGCAACAGGAGCTCACCCCGTTGCGGGGATTCGAACTGCCGACCTCCTGATCAGCAAGCCCTAGGCTCTGTAGTTTAACCCACAGCGCCACCCGCGTCCCTATTAGAATATAATAGTACGCAATAAAATTAACTCTGAAAACATCAGCAAATAATAATTAAACAGAAATTCACTTTTAATTACAATGAACATGATCTGAACTATGATCATTAAAAATCACTGCAAGTCACAATGCAGATGATGATGGTGGTGGTGATTTGTGGTATGGTCTGTCATGAGGGCCAGGACCACACTGCTGGGGTGTGTGTGTGTGTGTGTGTGTAGACCTGGCAGAAGTATCTGTTAGAGGTTTGGGGAGGCCCTGAGTGCCTGTGGTTGATTGTGGGAAAGTGCTACCAAAAACCCTGAGCCATATCCTCTCGCACCTGCCCCAGTGAACTGACCTGTGAGATTGTGAGATACGATTGCTTTCTCCACAAGTTCTCGGAAGACAGCCAGGACCTTGGCAGGCACAAGGTCGCCCTCGATGTTCACATCTGCCTCGTGCCACTGCTGGAGGCTCTTGGAGAACTGCTCCACTTCCAACCACTGCTGCAGCTCCTCCGGGTCCCTGACAGGGGACAGGAGCTTGGCTCCATGCGTCGTGTAGTAGCGCCAATGCCGTACTTGGCCTTCTTTGTACCCAGACAGGCCAAGCAAGGGGACGGTGATGAGGAACTGGCCGGGTGTTAAGACCTAGACAGATTCAGAAAGGTTGGAACAGGAAATGGCTAGGATGGCCAGGAAACTAGAACAGACTTTGGGCTTGTCCACACTTCCATGGGTCGGATCTGAATTAGAGGCTTCCTGATTCACAGCTGAATGCAACCCTAAGCATGCTTACTCAGAAGTAAATATGTTAAGTACTAGAGCCTTGGTTACTTCACTACATCTGCTAACTGTGAGGAAATGATCTCTCTCTCTCTCTCTAATAATAATGTAAGAATGCCATCAAGCAATCCTCACTGGAAGATTGGCAGTGCCGTATCACTATCCTGGATTTGCATGAAGTCAGGTTGGGATAGGGAAGCAAAAGTGAAGGCAGGTTGCACAACAGCAATGGCCCCGGCAGAGGAGCGAGGAGCAGGCAAGACTGAGATGGGAAAAGAGGCAGTTGAAAACAACAGAAGAGTTTTAATTAAAGCAGGGATTGAGTGAACTGAGAGGGAAATTGTTAAGTTGTGGGTGAACATATCAGACAACACAGCAATTCTTCAAACAGCTCTTGCTTATTCACAGGCCAGAACAGAACTGAACTGAAGGGTTCAGCCAGCCTGCTTATATAGAGCGCCACTACAACGCAGCAGTAACCACTTTCTGTAACTATCCAATCACTGAACGTCACTTTCAATCCTTTATTTGCATATGTGGACCTGAGTGAAAACTATCTACAGTATCCCCCCTGCTGGCCCAGGGTGAGAACTTCAGTACATAACAGAAATGGTGGTTTGAAACAACAGCAGGTGTTTGAGTAAAGTACTATGGAATATTTGAGGGCTTAACATCCTTGGAGAAGTTTGAGCACAGTGAAAAGGGAGGGACACTGAAAAGCAAGAAAAGTGGCCATTTTAAACAACAGCAGAGGTCTGAATAAAACAAGGATGGGATTCCTCAGAAAGGAATTGCAAGGCATAAGTACAGATGGAATTTATTGTTCATGTGCCATTGCAAAGAAGTCCCACGTGGTTTTAGTGGGGATGACAAATTCTGTGGTACATAAAGCCCAGGGACTAGAATACGTCCAGCAAAATGTGCAGGCCCACAAAATGTGAAGCCCCCTTCTTCAGGTGAGACTTCTCAAGCAGCAGGTGACTTAAAAGCATGACTTTGTGCTTTCATACAGTTTGGGAGGTCTTGGCTACGGAAGAGGTGAGTTAGGGTAGTTGGTGGAGTGAGCGGGGTGGGGATCAAGGGAGGAAGCAGACATGAGGGGACCTGGAGGGGAACCTGTGCAAGGTGTTTGTACCTGGATAGACGGGTGGAAGGGGCTCTTCCCCTGAAGCAGAGCTGACCACTTGGCCAGTAAGGCTGGCTGATCCTGAGAGGCAGCAAGGAAAGAAGTAGACAGAAGAGATGCAGTAAAAGGCGATTAGTTGGCTAACTAAAAACGCAGCTGGTGTTAATGCAAATCACTAGGCAGGGTGAAATCCAAAGAGATGCCCGCTTTGCAGCCTGGAGATGGAACTTCTTCAAAACACTCTTAAGCACACCTTGTCCAGTCCTTCGGGAAACAGGGAAAACACGGCATTGAGCTAGTTTCTTCCCTTGAGTGGTCTCTGCTTGCTATGTCAGTTGAGTCTCTTTCTACCTTATCTGCCTGCAAGAGAGGTGAGTGGGGGACCCAGGGCAGAGAGAGCGAGACAGCAGGAACTCATCTCCGCAGGTTTTGCAATGCTGAAAACCAGCTTGTGCTGGCAGCCTCACAACCTTCTCCAGTCTACTAAAATGTGGTGTCCCTTTGCTGCAAGTGCCGTTTCTGAAAACGGGTAACAGCCTCCAAGAACTGAAGTGAGGGAGAAGGGAGAAATGGTGCTACCATTCGTTGGCTCCCCCCTCACCTTGCCACAAGGTCTGGAGACTTGTGGGGACATTTCGTTCCCCCCCCCCCCCCCCGCCCCACAGCTTGCCACCTAGCCAAGACCTGATGGGTTTCCCAATTTCCATAAGTCATCTCAAGGGCGACCCTGCCAGCGACCTCTGAGGCTGCTGGTTAATGTCAAACTAACCTCGCCCCAAGCCAGGAATGTAGAAAGGGCACTTCAAAGGAGAACGATGGTCCCTGGGATTTTCGGCTACCCATATTGATCCCTGGGGCTGGGAATGATGAGCATCAGTACTCACATGTTGCTAGTCTTTCAGTAGTCTGAACCAGCCTGCCTGATGTCTAAATAAGCCCTCTGTTCAGAACCCCCACCTTTCCAAGTCTACAGGTTCAGCCCCTTCTCACGGATGCATGTCAAATAAAGTGTTACCTGGATATCACCATTTGCTGCACCCTCCCTCTAAGCATTCACCTGGAGTTAACTTAGCTGTAAGGTTACTAAGGGACGCGGGTGGCGCTGTGGGTTAAACCACAGAACCTAGGACTTGCCGATCAGAAGGTCGGCAGTTCAAATCCCCGCGACGGGGTGAGCTCCCATTGCTCAGTCTCTGCTCCTGCCAAACTAGCAGTTCAAAAGCACGTCAAAGTGCAAGTAGATAAATAGGTACCGCTCTGGCGGGAAGGTAAACGGTGTTTCCGTGCGCAGCTCTGGTTCGCCAGAAGCGGCTTAGTCATGCTGGCCACATGACCCAGAAGCTGTACGCCGGCTCCCTCGGCCAGTAAAGCGAGATGAGCGCCGCAACCCCAGAGTCGGTCACAACTGGACCTAATGGTCAGGGGTCCCTTTACCTAAGGTTACTAATGGTAAGAACTATGTACACCGCTTTGAGCTCTTTGGGGGAAAAGTGGGATTCAAATACATTAAAAAAAAATATGAAGGCAAGTTTCTCTCAAAAAAAGTTTAGCTCTTCAGCTGTAGCTATTTAGTCAGTTGACAAGAACCGTTGCTGATTTGCAAAAATGAAACATTTGCTCCCTACGGCCTGCCTTCCAACCATTAAATATGACACTGTTCCTTTCTCCGGATGCTTGCAGAGTTATTAATAAACTTCCTTTACAAAGGGTTGATGTTTTAGGGGTTTTGCTTACTAAATAGAATGAGAACCTTTATCAAATCATGGAATTGCCAAGGTAGAAGGAATGTTGAAGACCACCCTCTCCATATCTCCCGACCTTGCACAAAAGCTTGCCAGGCCCCACAGCATCTCTTAGAAGGAAATGACCAGCTTATAATCACATCACTGCTATGCAGTGGCAGAAACTGACAAAACACGGATGTTTTTGTGCACTCCACAGCATCTGGACATGGGAGATGGGGGAGGTGGTATTTTATTACAGCCTCTGAAATAGCAAGACCTGGAAGGGTCTGGGCAGCAAAGAAGCAACATGCAAGGAGGCTCCCAGAGAGCATCTGTTGTGAGCAGCAGACTCCTGACCATATCTGCAACTCCTGACCTTATCTGCTCCGTCTTACTGAATTCATACACCCAGCTAAGTAGGACTGCAGCCTCAGACCTAAGTTACCATCACCTGTAGTGAATATCCTTCACTTTTTTCAGAAGCTCATACTTTCTCTGGTACATAGCAGAACATCTCTATGGCCAAAGGCATCCGTGTGTCACCAGTGGTACCATCCATTCTCTTCAATCAATTTCCACTGGCATTATGGTACACCCAGGGCAGATCTACGCTCACGGTTTATAACATTAAGGAAGGGCTAAGGAATGATTTTCCTAATGTAGATGGATGGGCATGTTACGTTTTGCTTGGAACGTTAATAATGCGTCATTGAAAGGTGACACCAGAGGGCGCTGCAGAGCAACCAGGAACTGGCAGCCGGGAAACTGCACTTTGACAGGCAAAAACAAGGTAAGGAACGTTTGAAATTTACCAGTCTGCCCCGTGACGTTTTAGAACGATCTATCTAATGCCGTTCTAATAACGTTAAAAAGGTCTGCGTAGATCCAGCCCCAGTTTTAATAATTTCAAGGAAGTATGCCTCTGATTGTAATTGAAGGTTGAATACGAGTGGTAATAGAAGCCCATGCAGGGGGTACTGAGGTTATGAACCGGAAACAATGAAATCATCCTGAGTTCCAGCCTCTTCCTGCATCTTTGGGTTGTACATCAGTCCTGCCTTCTGGCTTGCCCTTTGGTTCTCAATTACGCCTTCCTTCCACGACTCCTGGTTGCCCACAAACTGCTTCCCACACAACCCAGATTTTACAATGTCCTTTAAAGGTTGCAGAACTGTAGTTCACAGCAAGGAGCCAGAGGAACCAGGTGTAGCTTTAATCCTGCAGTCTACAATGGACAGATGGTGCTCCCAGGAGGAACCACTTGTGGACTCAGTGCACTAATAATAATAATAATAATAATAATAATAATAATAATAATAATAATAATTTATTTATACCCCGCCCATCTGGCTGGGTTTCCCCAGCCATTCTGGGCAGTTTCCAACAAAATATTAAAAATACATTAAAACAACAGTCATTAAAAACTTCCCTAAACAGTGCTGCCTTCAGATGACTTCTAAAAGTCAGATAGTTGTTTATTTCCTTGGCATCCGATGGGAGGGCGTTCCACAGGGCGGGCGCCACCACCGAGAAGGCCAGGTTCAAGCCAAAGACCCCATGCACGCTTACCTTCATGTTTTCGTTATGAATCCCAGAGTTAGAAATCGCCTGGAAACGAGAATCCTTGTTGCTAATTTCGTTGGTAAGCCGTTGTATGATTTTCTGCACTTCATCCACAGTTTTGGCCACTGCTCGGTGCCTCAGGTCCACCTGCAGACAAAACCCAACATTCCCACTATATTGTTTCGGACCCCAGACTATACAGAATCAGAGAATGGTAGACCCGGAAGGCAGCGGTGGAGGAAGGGGGTGGGGAGGGCAGTCTGCTCCGGGTGCCAGCCTGGGGGGAGGGGGGTTGACGTCGCTGTGGGCAGGCGCCTCCCACTTGGGATGATTGCTCGGGCGGGCGCCACTCCATTGGGACGCCCCCAGGTACCAAAGCCCCTTCCTCCGCGACTGCCAGAAGGGACCCCCAAGGGGCATCTAGTCCACAGCTTAACCAAACAAAGCTACTGAACCACAGACCTTCTGGAAGGCATATTATTGACGTGAACCTTGCTGTGTGTGCATGTACACATGTATGTGAGTGTGGACGCAAATGGCATGGGGATTCCAGTTCAGAGGGCGCTGTCCAGTTCAGTAGTTCTGCTAGTGGAAGGATTCTGTTTGTAGAACGGAACTTCCCTCCCCTCCCCAAATCTTTTGGGTTGGGGAAATATCTAAAGGGTTGTCCCCCTTTAGGTATTATTTACACGTTAGAGCTTCCTATGCTTAATTCTGAGTTGTTGTTTAGTCGTGTCCGACTCTCCTGACCCCCTGGACCAGAGCACACCAGGCACTCCTATCTTCAATTATGAGTACTTACACCCAAATTTACTGGATCTTACATTTACTTGGCTGGATCTTTGAATTCGTTTGTGTTCTTCATTGTACTGTGAAGCATCTAAAGCTATCACTTGAATTGCTTGGCCTTTTGTAAAAATGAAACAAAAAATTGACACCCCCCCCTTTCCCCTCAAGGTTTATACACTTAGGTTACGTTTCATGCACCTGACAAAGCAGACTTTTGCCTATCAAAGTGTCAGCTGCAATGAAATTATTATTATTATTTTGAATTTGTATACCACTCTTCATCTGTAGATCTCACGGCAGTTCACATCATAAAATTACAATTTTTAGGCATTAAGATGCTTCAGAACTCATCTTTATTGCCCTATATATCAAATTTCTGGCATCTATGAACTATATGAGAGTCCGTGCTTTTCCGACCTGTTTCTACTATACTCTAGTTGCCTCCAATTCAGGGTGGGGATTTTTGTAAAAAACCCAACAGGAACAGTGTTCCTTCCTTCTCAAGAGGTGTCTTCTCACTGGGGCGAAGTTTTGTTTGTTGATAATCCCTTATTCCATTGTGTTGACTATACTTAATTATATCATGGGCAGGGAGGGTCAAAGTCAATTAGATTTCTTGTGCGACTATATAAAAAACAAGAAGAACAAGGTCTGCATCAAGAAATCAAGAAATCAGAAGGTGGGGGAAAACACAAACGAAAACACGAGAAAGAATGAAGCTGCTTCTCATATACAGACTCAAATATGTGTGGATGTCGACTGTCTAATTTGATGGGGCAAAGTGGATTAACAGCTACATAATGCCCAAACACGGACAAGCCCAAAGCGTCCTTCTGTTAATGCCCAGTCTGAGTAGTTACTGAGAAAATCAGGGCCAAATTAGACGCGACAGCACAATATTTCCCACGTGTTTTGAAAAAGGAAGTGCAGCTGTGGACAGAAGGTGTCTTGGATCTGCAGGGCTTCTGGAAGGGGCGGAACCCTTTTCACTCTGCCTTTTTCCACGTTAAAATCCTGCCTCTGCAGACAAGTTAATGAAGAAAGGCTTCCTACAGTTAAGAAAATTTGAAGGAACCCCCCGCCAAATTATTCTAGCCATTCATATCTCTCCATAGAGAGCATCTGCCCTGTTTGGCTCCAGCAGACAGACTAAATACTACCACAGATCCTCTTGCATTTGTCCATAATGGTTTTACTGTAGATCCAAGATTGGGTACTTCAGAGCAGGAGACATTCCCGGGTTAGAGTTTGTTGATCCTTCCCAAAATTTCATTCAGTTGGTGCTTTACCTGGAGAGTTCTGCCCAGTGCGTATTTTTCCCTATTAAACAATGTTTGGGGGTCCTCTCCTTTTCCTACTCATATTGAAATACTGCCCCTCAATGAGGCCAAACTTAGATTCACAAAATGTTGAGGGGTCTGCGTACCCCTGCGCCCCCCCCCCACTGAAAAACCACACTGGTTCTACCTCATAAACATGAAAACAGAATTCCAAACCTTTCCAAAAGAGAAGAGCCACAATGTCCCTTACCTTATTCTGGATGTATTGTTCTACAGCTTCTTCTGCGAGGGGTTTCATGGCAAGGTCTTCTCTTCAACGGATCTCCCAGGAAAATCCTCTGTGCCTGCCGGGTTTTCTTGATACTGACGCGGGGCCACAATCCCGGGGTTTTCACATGCGCTTTTCCTTGACTATTTCATTGGAAACCTTGTTTTTCCTGCATATGGAGAAGGAAAGCAAATCTTCTTTTTGTCCCGCATTACAGCACCCATGCGCAGCTTAGCACTTAAGGACATTCCCAGTCCGACCCCCTCCAAAAAGAAAACGGGTTTGATTGTTTCCATTTTAAAAAATGCAAACAATCTTAACATGTGCAGACTTAAGAGTTTCAGAAAAGGCTAATCTTTTATGAAAAAGCAGCGCACTTTCTCAGCCATTGCTGGCTGCCACAATACACTTCCTTGCTCAGTCAAGCTCTCTTGCCCATATCGTTTGCCAAATAAATCATCTTCCACCTCCCCCCCCCTTCTCTGCAACGGAGCCCTTGGTTTTATACACTTTGGCGTTGCAGTGCAAGGCCTCTGCTCCTTATCTCTCCTTTCTGCCTCCTGCGAGTATTGACTGTAAATGCCACACCACTTGGGCCTTGCCTGCCAGCCGCTCGCCTTTCTTGACTGTAAACACAGACTAAGCCGCCTCTCGTTAGCTGCCAGCGGCCCAAACGAAGAGAAGCGCACCCACCACAAATTGCTCAGGAAGGGAAAACAATTGATCGGGCTCTTTATCAATCGAAGCGGTTGTTTGTTTTTGCAAAAGCTTGCGTCAGAGGCGTGTGGTGCACAAGGCCAGAGATTCATTCCGAACAGTTGGGCTTGGCTTGGCAGCTTGCAGCCTCTTCACTGGATATTCTTCCAGGGCCACAAGGGAGTGGTAAGACCCAAACATCTGCAAATAAAAAAGGATTAGCACCCAGGGGGTTCCTGCAGCTTTCATGGCTCAGCCACCCAAGACATTTGGACGGGAGTTGGCCGTTCTGAAGGTGTCCCTAGCTCACTTCTGATGTTTGGGACAGATTGATGGGGGTTGCATGGCTAGAGGAAGAGTGATATGCAGAGAATCCCCCTTAGGGCTGAAAGTCAGATGCCTATCTTTCCAGCCTCTAAGACTAAATCCTTATGCCCCACCTGTGCTCTTTTTCTCCCACTGCTGAAAGCCACACACCCAAACCTTTGCCTGTCCGGACAAGATACATTTCTAGAGATACACTGCCAACCAGTGTCGACAATATTGAGCTAAATGGGCCAATGATCTGACTTGGTATAGGGGTGCTTCCTAAGGAAAAAGGGACACGGGTGGAGCTGTGGTCCAAACCACAGAGCCTCTTGGGCTTGCCGATCAGAAGGTCAGCGGTTTGAATCCCCGCAACGGGGTGAGCTCCTGTTGCTTGGTCCCTGCTCCTGCCAACCTAGCAGTTCGAAAGCACGTCAAAGTGCAAGTAGGATCACCACAATTTGCTAAACTGTAAAGTGTCAATAGCACCTGTGTATAGAGGGGGGACTTGCATTGGGATCATAGCATGGGGCGGGGGGTGGGTTTAATTCTTTCATGCTGTTTTCCTTATTAAAACGCCTTCCTCAAGCTGTTGTCCCCCCCCCCCCCAAGCTGGACAAGACAAACAGCTATTGTTGCCATTAACACTTAAAACAAAACCCCAGTAGATTCTGTTCACTGATGTTGCGTCTACTTTGGCTTTAAGACATGAGAAAATGTAAGGAAGGGATTTCTGTAAGTCAAGCTCTTTAGCCTGGTGGTATTTTGCCCTCTCTCCAGCGTAGATATAGCATTCTCACAACTTTTCAGGGTAGGCTGGAGGCAGAATAGATGCCAAAAACCACCCTGTTTAAATTTTTTTCATTCCCCCCCCCCCAGAAAGTGAGATGTGTTCCCGACAACCCTAACCCTAACCTTATTGGAGCACTTACCACCCCCATTCTCACCCCCACTGTACTACTTAGCTTCTTTTAATTGTTAGGGGACTGAATTTTAAAGCCTTACAGGCTATTTTAATAACTTGAATATTTGGGGGCTCTGCCCACCCCTTACCAAAGACGGAGTTCTGTAACCAAAGGTTCTCTTCTTCAGTTTTACTACACTGTGCAGTCTTCCGTCACGGAGTTGCACTTCGTTCTATAAATAGCAAAGGAGCATGTCTGACCTGGCTATTTTGAGGCTGTTCCGCGCATCATTTTTTCTTTTTAATGATTGGATGAGTCACGGGATGGAGGCTTGCAAACAGAGAGAGCTTTACAATGTTGTCGCTAATTCGTTGTGACAGCAGCAAAGTCATGTACCAAGGCCTTCTTCATTGCTGCCGACGACGGTAGATCAATATTTGTCAGCTCCATCAACTGGGCCTCCAGTGCTTTCTTGTTTGTTTGTTTGTTTGTTTAAACAACACACCTAAATCTGCCCTCTAGATTGTTACTGCTATGTCAGTCTCAACCACCGTAAAAAGGTGATTTCTTCTCTGGAGTAAGACTTCTCCTGGGAGCCCTGCAAAGATTTTGGAGGTTGCAAAATTTATCTTCGGGCAGAACAATAAAGCTAAATGGGAAAGCGAGCTTAGATATAAAATAAAATGAGTTAATCCTAAATCTGTATTCAGAGAGAGAGAGCATGATTTCTTGCCACCGAGATGTAGACAAATGAAACTAGAACTGGAGTGTTGTTGTTGTTGTTAATAATAATAATAATAATAATAATAATAATAATAATAATAATAATTTATTACTTATACACCACCCACCTGGCTGTGCCTCCCCAGCCACTCTGGGCGGCTTCCAACAGTATATTAAAAACACGATAAAACATCAGACATTAAAAACTCCCCTAAACAGGGCTGCCTTCAGATGTCTTCTAAAAGTCAGAGAGTCGTTTATTTCCTTTGACACCTGATGGGAGGGCGTTCCACAGGGCGGGCGCCACCATCGAGAAGGCCCTCTGCCTGGTTCCCTGAAACCTCACTTCTTGCAGTGAGGGAACCGCCAGAAGGCCCTCGGAGCTGGACCTCAGGGTCTGGGCAGCGCAATGGGGGTGGAGATGCTCCTTCAGGGATAATGGGCCAAGGACATTTAGGGCTTTAAAGGTCAGCACCAACACTTTGAATTGCGCCCGGAAACATGCTGGGAGCCAATGTAGGTCTTTCAGGACCGGTGTTATATGGTCTCTTGTTATTTATTAAATTTGTATATTGCTCTTCATCTGAAGATCTCAGGGCATTCCACAGCACAAAATACATAATAAAAACAAGAACAAACAAAACAAACCAATAACTTCCTCTCAGAAACACCTTGAAAAGGACATAGAATTTGAACTTTTGAATGCTGCATGTTCAGAATGCTATTGCAAAGAGAGAACCTCTTTAGAGTTTTGTGACTGATCTCAGGCCACTAAGCAATACATGTCATTAAGGACAGTTTACTGAGTCCTGCATAGGGCTGCCATAAGTCTGGGTTTTCTAGGACACGTCTGGGAATTGGGCAGGAAAATGGCGCCCGGGAAGATTATTGGTTTCTGGTTTGTCCAGGAAAACCCAGATGTATGGCAAGGGGGTTAATATTTTTTAAAAAAATCATTTTAAAATTCTAAGAATAAGAATTTATTATTTATATCACGCCCATCTGGCTGGGTTTCCCCAGCCACTCTGGGTGGCTCCAACACAATATTAAAAACATGATCAAACATGTTTCGCTGGGCACATACAAAGAACTGAACTTGCATGACCTCCTGCTCCAGAATCTTGGATCTCTTTGAAATAAAGCCATTTGCTGAATCCAGAGGTTCAGTGCCTGGCGCCCACAAACTCATGACATTTCACTTCCTTGCAGCCTAAGAAAGCTGTTTATTGGCAGAACACACAAGGCAGAAACAGAAAGAAACGGGGATGAGGAGGTCTAAGGGTGAAGTCTTGCTCCTGCCCATCATAATACTGGACAGATTACTACAGGGTGTTGAGAGGGGTTCTTTTTAATTATTAAGTGAGGAAACAGCAGCCATAGTCTAGGCCAGAAGTGTTTTTCTTTGGTGACCCCACCATATTGAAAAGCGTGTGTGTTTATGTGATGCTTCCTGTCCTTTCCAGAAAATCACTACGCTGCATGAAAAGGGGTCTTGAACTTTTCAAAAATGAATTAAATAAAACAGCTTAACCCACTAAAATATATATTTTAAAAAATGAATATTAAGGGGAGCCATTCCCACTGTTAAGCAAGGTAGCTAAAGTAATGGTGTCCTGTCCTCCATTGTCACCTGCCGCCCTGCTGAGTGACTTGGCTGAGGACTTTGGGAAGAGCAACTATCTGAGGAAAGTTAGTTTGAGGAGCTAGTTAGTTTGTGAGAAAGCCAAGATGTTTTCCGGTGCAATGAAGAGACTTTCTTCATCTAAAGTGTAAGTAGGATTTCTAATTCTTTCTTCATTCTGCTTCTTTTGCTATCCCTCAAAATTTAGAAACATAGAGAACTGTATCATGGTTAGATTCATTTTTAAAGATTGTCCTCAGGGCCACCTTAGAGGCTTTGAGAGAAATGGCTTGCCATCTCCCTTGTGGGAATCATCACAAGGGCATCTTCCATTTTGGGAGGGTCTTTTGACAAGATGCCCTCGTCAGTGGGCCAACAACTTGGTTTGGGGGGGAGATGTTCCCCCCAAAAGTTTTTGGGAATATGGCAACCCTAGATGACCAGCTAGTATTTGGAATCAAAGACAACAGCATCAAGAGAAGTTTGCTAGAAGATTGTGAGCTCACCTTGGAAAAGGTCCTTGGAATTTTCAAAACAGCTGAGTCAATAGAGCGGAGTATGCAAATATTACACAGCAGTATGCAAATATTACCCAATAGAAACCCAAGGAATTCTTTAAGCACCAGCTCACAAGACAATGCAAAAACCAAACAAAAACTTACCAAGCTCTGGATGGAGGCACACAAATGCAACAGGCAAGAGCTGGGAGAAAGCAGAAAATTGTGCAATAAACCCGGCTGCTTTCATGAACTCATGCAATGGCCACACTATGGGAAATGTTTGCAAGAGACCACACCACTGGGCAAGGGTCTGTGCATGAATTATTGCAGCAGAGAGGTTGTTCAGGAATCCCTGAGCGCCAGCTGGATCTAGCCAGGACCCCAACGTTTATTGCCAATGAATCCCCCAGGTTCTCTGCCTCCCCGATGGCATATCTAGCTAAACTCGAAGTCCCTAAGCACCGGAGGACTTGGGCTCGATGTCATGCCCTCCCCTCGCCCTGTCCTTGAAGGCCGATACAGGAAGGTTGCCTATCTGGAGAGGCAATGCCCCTGGGACTCTGGACAAGTAGAAACAAGAGAGCATGTGCTTCCCCAGTGTCTTTTATTATAGAGACATTCGTACCAGCCTCATCTCCCCATCACTGCATAAGTACCCAGGGCGCGCAGGACAATTCTATACCTCCCTGCTGCTTTCAGATACCAGCCCTGCTGCAACACGCAATGTTGCCAGATTCTGCACAGCAGCGCTCAAGATTCGACGGGTGATGGCCTGTGCCACAAACTAGATCCAGTGGTACCTCTCTTTGCGAATAGCTTAGTTCCCGAACAACTACTAACCGGAACGCTGCAAACCCGGAAGTAGGTGTTCCGGTTTTCGAACTTTGCCTTGGAAGCCAAACGTGCGCCTGAGCTTCTGTTTTCGCTGGTGCGCAGCTCATTTGAGTCCCCCCCCATCATAATTAAGACTTTTTTCCTCCCATTTTTAGGCTTGCACAGCTAATCTAAGTCCCTCCCCATCGTAATTAAAGCCTTCCGTTTCTGAGGTGATATTTGGTGCTCTTGTTTTTGCTGTTTTTTGTGTTTGTGTTTGTGTGTCTTTTTCATTTTTGTGCCTGTGGCTTGTTGTTCGATTTATGACTGGTTGATAGATTGAGTGACTGTGGAAATGGATAAAAGACCCCCCCCCCCCCGAATGACTATCATCAGTGCAGATAAGAAATTGTTTTAATTTTTAATTTTTTTTATTTTTATCATCTACAATACTGTCTTATTTCATAGTACAGAACATTGTCTATGGCTTTCATTTTATGGATCAATGGTCTTGTTAGATAGTAAAAGTCATGTTAAATTGTTTGAGGGGTTGTTTTCAAAAGTCTGGAACAGATTAATCCGTTTTGCATTACTTTCTATGGGAAAGTGCACCTTGGTTTTGGAACAGACTTCCGGAACCGATTAAGTTTGAGAACCAAGGTACCACTGTATAATGAGCCCTCGTATTGGAGTGCTCTGGAGACTGATAGCTGTGGTCTTATATATACTAGCCTTTTGTGCTCTTCCACTTATGTCTGATGTTCCTAACCCTTCTTTTAGACTTTCTTAGCATTTTTTGGATTCTTATGGACACACACACACAATTTCTGTTTTAATTCCTTTTAGGGTTTTTAAAAACTTTTTTTGTTAAGATTTTAAATGATTTTTAAACTTGTTGCCTTGGAACTAGAAAGGAAAACACACTATAGGTCCTGCCACTTGCCAAGGGACCCCGGACCACTGGGACTGAACACACACATCCTGCCTCCCAGGAATAACTTTAAGACAAGGAGACTCATCTGGTCTCACCCATCTGAGAAATGGGTGTCTAAAACAACAGTCTGCTTCAACTGTCCTTGGACTCCATAAGCAACGGGAAGGAACACCCTGGACCCATCCATTGGCCAAAGGAACAAGAGCTATAAGCTGCCATGTAAACAAGGAAAGGGCAGACTGGCCTGAACCAAATATAAATGCTCTCCTATAACCTGGCTCTTGTGTACTGGCCTTGAAGAACTGATCTCCCTCCTTTCCCATATAAGTATAACTTGCTTTTTGAGAACCATTCTTTCCTTGTGTGTCTTTTGTAAGCCTGATGGCAGGGCTTCTCTCTTCCGCTGATGGGAACTGCTTTGGGAGAAAATAATACACACAAACATACAATAAAATTGTAAGGATGTTGTCACTGCAGGACACATGGCCGCCAGAGGTGGTGTTGCAAACTACCATGAGACAACAAAGGGGGCTCTCAGAGCTTTTGGGTCATCAAAACAATGTCAGATCCTGAGAAAGATGGAGATGGGCGAGCACAGCTTCAGCCAGGCTTATTCTTCTATATGCTTAGTTGTTTTATCTTTAACAAGACTCTCCACCTGCTTTCCTAGGACAGAAGTTAAACTAACCAGCCTATCATATACAGGATCCTCTCAGGCAGATCCCATTTGAAAAAACTGTGTTACATTGGTGACTCTCCAGTCCACAGGTATGGAGGCTGATCTGACACACAAGCTCAGCAATTTCACATTTGAGTTGAGAACTCTCAGGGGGCAATTTGTTGGTTTTTATTTTTTCTATTAGTGTTGATTCCCCCCCCCCCCCCTTATCAATCCCTATTCTGCTTATGGCAGAACTTGTGCCTTACCTGACGATCAGTTAACATTAGCCACATTAAGATTCTTATGATTTCAGAGTTTTAGTACATTTTTAATCCTGCAGTCAAGCTCGATCTTCTCCCTATAATATCTAAATTCTAAAGTATGCCAGCAAGTTCCTAGCTGTAGTTCTAGCCCTGTTCATCCTCACTCCAGCTGTGATGCTAAGCCAATCTTCTCATTTCAGTGGCTCCAGGCTGTTGCTAGCAGCAGTTTGCAGCATATCGAGGGGAAAGTATTGATTCACACTGACAGTTCTAGCTTCCCAAGCCCTTTGGGATGGTGTCACTCTAAATGGAACTGCTTTCTACCTTGTCATTCCTTGCAGGGATGGGTATAAATATCTGGTCTCAAAGAAATCACTCCTTGTGCTAGCAGCAGGCAGGTGGATAAATCAGCATAAAACTGGGTAGGCAATATTGCAGATGGCCTTGTTTTTATTGAGGTTTTGGAAGTGGGAAAAGAGGGAAAAGGCACAAAGTAAGTCAAACACACGTTACACAGATTGTGCAAATCAAAGGCAGTTTTACAGCTTTAAACTGGCAATGTGTTGCCCAATACAGGAAAATATCTTAAACCCTCAGGCTACAAGCCAAATCCTACACAAATAAAATATTGTCCTAATGAGTTTACATAGGTATGTAAAATTATAATCATACAGTTTTCAAAGATCATTAACATTTCCAATGGGGCAAAGGTTTCCCTAGTGAATTTCTGTTTTAATTCTACTATATACTGTTATTATAAGGGGCTGAAGCCAAATGATGCGAATAAATATTTTTAGGCAAGAGTGTTGCCTTTCTGAGAGATCATAAGCTGACTTGAAAAGAGGGTTGCTGCTCACAGTGTTAATTTTTGTCTCTGGGTCAAAAACCTGTTGAATGCAATGGAATAATGTATGTAAAGTTCTTTGGAAACAAAGCTCTCACAGATTGCATTCAACTTTCTTAAACTTTGTCTACACCCTGCCTCTTAGTTTTTAAAATTCAGCAATTAATCTGGCAAATGTGAGGATGGGGAGCTGGGGAAACAAAACAAAAACACATCTGAACCAAGAGCATCATCAACAGCGACACAAACATATTTAAAAGGACAGGACTGGCATGTATGCAGTACATAGGAAGTTACACCTTTACCATTATAGAACAAGACGATGATTTTAGCAACACACAAAATACATTTGACAGCAAGAGTCTCTTTTCACATGTGTTGAGAAGTGTACATGTCCATGTTTCCTGTATTCAGTGCCCCAAATTCTGTATTAAGAAACATAACAGCATTTACCGTTCATAAAAGCACCTTCAGGATAAAATCTCTGCACTGGCTCCACAGACATCTTTGAATGAGTTACAATTAACATTTCTGAAGTGGAAAGAAGGAGAAGTTCCAGCAAAAGAAGAATGGATTTGAAAGTTACTGGACTATGCTGAGATGGCAAAGTTGACAGCAAAAATAAAGAGATCAAAAAGATGAAATTTTTGTCAAAGAGTGGAGATTCTTTTTGGACTATTTAAGAAAAAATACAGTCAAATGAAATTGCGAGCAGGATTTGAATTCCATGCAAGGGAAGGAGAAGAAATAAATTACTGTAATACAAGTTACAATATAACGGAAAATAAATGGTAGATATGGCAGCAGATAAAGGATTACATTAGGAGCATCACGGACGTAAGGATGGGAAGTCAAAATGTAAGAAATTATTATATGGAATGTGAACTGAACAATGTCAAATTTTGTATAAAAAAACTAATAAAACATTATTTTAAAAAAACAATTAACATTTAGGGTTAAGAATGGCAAGCTCCGGTGAAGTACAGTAGCTGCAGACTGACTCTGATCCCACCAGTCAATCTGATCCTACCCAGTCAAGCCCTTTCACCTGTTGGCAAGGCGTCTTGTTTTGTTTTTTAAGTGCAGTACCATTTGTGTGACAAAACAGCAACTGATAGCATTTAATGCATCAAGTTCCTTAAATTGGTCCCTAAAGTATATATATATTTGGGGTAACCTGAAGCAGCTGTGAGCTTCTAACTGAGTTTGCCCTTTAGCCACGTACTGAACATGCCCCCAAAGGAGCAAATTTATCAGTGACCGATTAAAGCAGACATTCCAGGGATTGATTTGGCTGTAACCAGTTTGAGCTTCCCCTCAAGAGCCAGCTCTGCACCTTGCTCTTCCAGTCAACTATCCTGCTCCAGATTTGGCTAACATTAAGCCGTGGCTATATTAGATATCCACACAATAAAAATGTAACTTTTTCGAGATCTCGACATTTATTTCTTTGGCTAGGTGCTATCTGCAAAGAAATAAATCCTTCCAGAGACATTAAAGTGCTTATGAGAAAAAACAAACCTTCTCATTCCTCCCAGAGATTTCTCACTTTGAGGACTGGTTCATATATACAGTGGGACCGCAGTCATCAGAACTCCATTCAACGGGACTCTACAACAGTTTAACTATATCAGGGCTTATGAAGTCCTAAACATTGTGTACAGTTTAAGCAACTTTTAATGAATTGGCACAGCCGTCTAAAAATAGTTATGCTAGGAGAAGACACAGGTGAATAGGCTTAGGAAGTGGTCCTTCCTGGATCTCCCATTCAGATGATGAAAGCAGCTGTGTTCCAGTAAGTTTCTCATATACAGTACTTTATTGCTTTGTAACAATGCCTCCAATGAAAAGGTTTAATGTCATCCAAAAGTGCTCCTCTCAAGACACGCAAAGCGGGGAAAGTGAGCACATACTCTTGTTTGGCCTGAGTGTGCCACTTTTTACTAAGGCTCTCCTTCCTGGGCTTTGAAAAACTAGCAGAAAACTACCCACCTGCAAGTGGCCTGCCTTCTTCCGTCAAGACATTCCTTCCTGGCTTCCAGGCAAGGCATTCCATTTCCACTGTGTCAGCTCATTTACTAATCCAGGTGTGTATGTGTGTGTACACACACACACACACGTGAATTTAGTATTTAAAGATGTATTATACAGCAACGCAAGCATTATCTTCAACTACTAAATGAAGCAAAAAACCAATCATTTGAGGATTTCAAAGTGCTCAATAGTAGTATCACTACATCACTGATCATGATTTACCCATTTTAAAGGGTTTTTATATATTGGACCTGTTTTAGGCTCCCAATAACTTCTTTAAGCAGACTGTCTGTTTGAACTGATGAGGAAAGGTCAAAGGACAAACCAGTTAAAAGAGGACCTGCACACAAGAAGGAAAACCTACGAATCCAGACTTTTATTTGAATCTGCAAAAGCATTTCCCCTTACAGTGCAATTCTACGCACACTTACCAAGGTGTGTCCCTCTAATTTCAACAGGATTTTATCCCTAGTAAGCATGCAGGCTTCCAAGTACTTTCCTTTCTGGAGTAGTCTGACCCTAGCACTCACCGCACTCTTAATGCAGCTTATCTTAATGAAAAGACAAAAGTTTCCGAGCACTTGGGGCCTTCGAAGCAGGATAGCACCACTTTTCAATTTCAGGAGGAGGGATTTTCTGAAAGACACTACAGCCTCATAGCTCTGACTGAGCTTCTGTCCCTGAAAAAAAGGGACAACTTTCATAAGCCTTTCTACTTTTCCAACAACATTCCCCGCCCCCGTCTCCCCTGCCCTTCTGCATTTGTTAGGAGCAAATGGTTTTGAGCGAACCAAAGCCCATCAGCTACAGAAGGGGTGGGAGGGAGGAGAGCTGTGTTGTGCTCACTGCCTGCTCCTTCTCCCTTTCCTTACAGTGTGTTTGCATATTGGGAGGAATATAAAGCTCAGAAACAGACCTCCCCACTAAAAGGAAACTATGATGAAAAATGCTAATGTATAAAATATTGTGAGCAGGGTGGGCAAAAGGAAAGTGGAATGCGTTGCTGTTCACTTGTCAATAGGTGCCCATGAAACACATACAAGCTCAGCCTAGCCTTCGGAACTGGAGCTAAGTCCTAGGCAAGAGTATTGCTTTCTCAACAGATTTCAGGAAAATGTGCTTCTCCCGAAACCAAAACGCTACCTGGGAAAAACAAAATGCTAGCAGATCTTCTGCGACTTGAGTCAAAAGTGAAACAACCAAACACCAAGTCCCTGCCTAGGAACATGAATATCTTTAGACACAAAATGCAGTAGAAAAATGCCTCCTAGTCTGTGAGTCTAGAATGATTAAAAAGAAGTTGATCCTGTGAAGACTGGTCCCTTTATAAAGTGGAGCATGAGCTTCAGTTAGTCTTGTAGAAACCTGCCAGCACAGATGGGCTTCCTACTGCTGTTTTAGTTTTGGTAAAAACAATTTGGAGCAACTACCGTGGTTGGAAAAGATCTCCTAACCTAGACCATGTCTTCCAGTTTTCTGCCTCAAGATAGGAAACCAAAGAAGTCTCTAAAGCACCAAGAACTGCTGGCCCAGATGCCATTGACCATTGTTACCTAGTTAGTGTTAGGCACATCTCTGTTTCAAATGTGGAGCTCGGTTCAAAACGGAAGCTATCAAATCTTCACCAAGTTGAGAGAGGCAACGATACCCGCTTCATATCTAGCTGCAATCTTGAATCCGTTAAGACTGAACCCAGTGAACACGATGACTGCATGCGCAGTAGGAAACCTTTCCATGGACACACAACCACCCTTGTCTTGCAGTCACAGGTGGTGATTGGAAAAGCTTTCAGGAGCTCCCATCTCAGGCCTCAAGTCTCTTCTTTCCCATTTAAATACAAGAGGGAAAAGGGAGCCGATGTAAGTATCAATATTCTTCAAGCACGGAGGAGATGGCACTGGGCAGATTATTGTGCAGCTAAAATTGCTCCTTTCTAAAGGGGAGGAAGAAATGTCTAGCGCTACACACAGCCGCACACTTCTGAAAAAGGAAAAGCTTCCTTGTAAACACAAAGCTGTAGTCCCTTGACAAGTAGAAACCAAACACAGCTTGAATCCAAATTAGCAACACCTGCTAGACTTCCCTTCCATTTAACCAGCAAGACGCAATTGCTCCTACCGTTTTGTAAGGCAAGGGTAAGCCCAAGGCAGAATGAGTTATCTCACCTTGATGACTCCTTCACCAAAGGTATACATGACAAATGGCACTGAAATGTCCAAAAGAGGCAACGTAACAGGTCAACAAAGGCAAGTTAAAATAAAAACTTTTAAAATGAAGTTGTGAATCCACCATTCCTGTGATTCAGTCGCCTTTTAAATCACTTGGTCTGTATTACAGGTCTCTGCAGTCTTGCTCTGTTATATAGAACCATGCCTGATCCCCTTTCTGCATTACCCCAAGATTAAAATCACACACAATGCAGAACCGCCAGGAATCGCATTGACAGCAAAAATGGCCACATCTTGCAGTACTTCACATTTTCCCCACTAAACAGTTAACAATGCCTCTCCACAATCAAGTTTCACCAGGGTAGCATAAAATCCAAGCTTAACAAACGGACCGCTTCCAACAAGTCAAGGGGAAAACCTGCAATAGATGCAGACAGAAGAGAACTGGCTAAATGTTGGGGCCGAGGATTCACAAGTGCTGTCAGACAATGCGTATCCTGCAAATGCCTTACTTGTCTATAAATCTGGAGCAGTCTACATCTGCCAGAGCTGTCACTGACAAGCAGTCATCCTATTTGCAAGAGCTGTCAACGGTGTCCTACTTTTCTCCGAAAAGCAGACACAACAGTACGGTTCTTCTGCTCACTGATTGCTCCTGGCTTTTAGGTTTGTTCAGATAAAGCTGGCTGGATAATTCATGAAGGACACAGCATTTAACGGAAGTGTTTTATCCATCACTTGATCATTTGAGTCTCTTCATCAGCATCATAGAACTCTTCATCTTCACTTCCACTCCCAGCTGAACTATCGTGGTCGGACTAGAAGGAAAATGAGATTCTGATATCAGAGCTATCCTTCAACAAGTTTCGAGTAAAATGTTTCAGATGATTAATCTCAGCCTTGCAAGACTATTCACTAGGTCATTTTCAGTTTTCACCAGGCCTTTATAACTCAGCTCCAACCCAACATTCCATATGGGATAATACTAAAGTGGATCATTCTCTTTAACTGTTTTGAAACCGTCCCCCCACCCCCAAATCAAGGAGTGTATAAATCTTACGAAATAAAGAAATAAAGCATAGTGAGTGTTTTCAAAACTCTGTAACAAACATTAAAATGTCATTACTATCGCTGCAAACAGGACAACCTGGGCAACATTGATTATGGCACCTTTGAGGCTCTCCTCTTATAATCAAGAATAAGAAGCCACTGACTTTTACAAAGCACAGAGCAGGCAATTGACTGCATTTCTTCCTGAACTGGCTGTCACTTTGTACTCTTAAGTCAAGGGAGAGAGGCGCTCAACCTATCTGGCAACCACTGATTTCCCCTTCCAAAACCTCCACAGCTATGATCGACAGTAAAATAGCAGCCAAACCCTGCTGCCAGTCAATTTTGCTTCCTTCATCGCTGACAGAGGGCTTTGGGCTCGACCTTTCTGTTTCTTGTTGCTGGGTAGGACAGGACATTTGTAGACACAATAAGCATGCCAGAGCAGTGTTCCTTCATGGTGGCTGCTCCCCTTCCTCTAGGAAATGCTGTCTTCACATGTTCAATAGCATGAGGGCCTCCTGTTGTTTCTCTCCAACTCCATATTCTTTTGGGGGGGGCAATGAGAAGAATGAATAGGTAACAGTTGCTATCCTTTGAAATAAAGGAGGAAGCAGGCTCTGATCTAAAGCTGGCAGCCAGAGAGAAAGTGGCTATTTGTAGTCAGTTGCCTAGCAGTTAACATATCTAAAAGGCACAACTAAATATTTAATATCTTCTCCTTGGAGCCCATCTGCAGTGGCAGACACCACATAACCCTAAAGAAGGTGGGACTTCCTATTCAACTTGACAGCTTTTGTAACAGGAGGGGAACTGGCAAAGGTTCATACCCGTGAGCTTTCCATTGTTTGCAGCGAAACAGCTTCATCTCCTAGCCGCCGATATGAGCAAACCTGTAGATCAGATATCGTCTCCAGCAGGGGGCTATTTAGGGTTTCTGGCAATAGCAGACTCAGAAGACCAGCGAACAAGCCCGCCACGCCAAACACTATAAATGGCAGAGACCCTTGCACAGATTTCTGTAAAAAAAAAAGAAAAAAAAAAAAAAAAATATAACAAACAGCAGCAGTAGTAGCTAGGGCTCAAATATGTTCATGTTAATCGTGAAATGATGGCTCAGGGACATAATAGCTATTCAACCTTCTTTCAGCTGTTCTGCACTGGCAAAGCACATGTTGGGCCACTTACAGGCTGCAACTGCGGCAAAACAACCACACACAATAGCCTGAGAATTTGCAGCGACCCACTAGAGGAGTCACATCTTCAACACATCTACCGGTCATGTGAAAAAGGTAAAGGACCCCTGGCAGTTAAGCCTAGTTGCAGACAACTCTGGAGTTGCAGCGCTCATCTTGCTTTACAGGCCGAGGGAGCCGGCGTTTGTCCACAGACAATTTTTCCGGGTCATGTGGTCAGCATGACTAAGCCGCTTCTGGTGCAACGGAACACTGAAACCAGAGCAGCGCACAGAAACACCATTTACCTTCCCGCCGGAGCAGTACCTATTTATCTACTTGCATTTTTTTGGCGTGCTTTCGAACTGCTGGGTTGGCAGGAGCTGGGACTGAGCAACGGGAGCTCATCCCGTTGCGGGGATTCGAACCGCCGACCTGACTGGCAAGCCCAAGAGGCTCAGTGGTTTGGACCACAGTGCCACCCGTGTCCCTATTGGTCATGTGAACTGACCCCAAATTATGCATGCAGAGACAACAAAAATTGGGTAGTGCAAGAGCACAGTAAAAAAACAGAGTCTGGAGAGAGGGATAGTATGGAAGAGAGGGGAGACTGAAGAACCAGACTCAGACATCTATGCCCTAGCCACACCTTGTCAGGGTCAAGGATGGAAGGAACAGAACAACTCTCATGACAGACTATTACAAAAACTGTCTGAAGGAGCTCTGGCTCCCACTCTACTCTCACAAATATGAACAGGGAGCGCTGCCAAAGAGAGGCAGTAGAACAGTCAATGAAGCAGCCACATTGGGGAGGGTGCGGGGCTCAACTGGGAGAGCACACACTCTCACCAATGTTTCTGGTTTTGAAAGATCTCAGATGGCAACATTCTTGAAGAGCTGCTGGCAAGCACAGCAGGGAGAACTTGACTAAAGAGGCCAATGGACTGAGCCTTTACAAGGTGGCTTTGTTCATCTCTTTTCAACAGGTCCACCAGCAGCAGGTGGCCCACCTGAATGCTCTGCATTGCCTTTTCCCTCCCCTATCCCTTTCTCTCACACACATTCACAGGAAACTATCACTACAGCATTATCATGTGCAAGGGGAGTTTAGGACTCTTCAAAGTTGCATCAGCCAGCAAAAGTTGTGTCTACCCCAAAGCCAACTGTTCCACGCACCTGGCAATTTTCAAGAATTCTGAACGTCAGAGTCAAAGCCAAATTGAACCCATGCAAAATGTACTTTACATTTTGCTACTGTCCAGTTTGGGGGAAGGCATGGGTAAGAGAAGGAAAAATCGGTACAAACCAAAGACGGAACAAAAGGAGCGATGATCCCACCAATTCGGGAGAACATGGAACAGGCTCCCATTCCAACATTCCTGCGGGAAATAAAACAGTTACATTTACATGAAGCATTTTTCCTTAAGTAATGTAGGCTTAGGACTAAGCTTTCAAGTCCTGAAGAGTACCTGCAGATTGCTGAAAATATCTACTTAATAAGCCTGACAATACTCAGCAATGGTGAACACTGCCTGCCCACAGGGATGTGGCCCCAGGTGGCTCTCTGTGAGGCTACACAGCCCTCCTCACCCTTATTATTGTGGTACATTTCAATGGTGAGGGCTTTAGGCAACTTGTAAAGACATTACTTAGTCAAGCATTTGGTTAACTGACTGGAGGCAATGGTCTGTCACTCTTGTGGTGCTATGATGTACTTCTGATTTATTGCTGTGGTTGAGTTTTTTATATTGTATTATTATGTATTACCAATTTTTACATCATGCTCTGGGATAATTTTAATGAAGATTGGGCTATAAACCACCTAAATAAATATATATATTATTGACTGAGGTGGATTCAAGGAAGGCTGAAGGAGAAATAGAATGAATTATTTTGTGCAGGGGTAGAATGTTGCCTGTTTTCTAATGAAAAGTCTGCTTTAGATGGCTGTTCAACCTCCTGGCAGAGAAATTCTGCTCTGCCTGAATCCTTTGCCTCTGAGGATGGTGCCTAGCACAGAAAATGGTGCACAGAACGCCTCCCACTTCCACATCAGTTGCTCCCAAGTCACCACATATGGGAGATAAGCATCATTCTCCTTTGAATGCTGCTGAGCTTTCCAGAAGTTTTGCATGAGTTCTGCACATTCCCTGGCATGGAAGGACTCAAAAGCAGACTTGATAAGAGATACACCCCTGATGGCAGCAGGAACTGGCTTCCCAGTACAGTGGAAGCTGAAGCAGCTCCACCTGGTCTGGAGCAGAATGAATGAGTTTGTAGTGGAAGCTGCCAGTGGACGGCTCAGCCACAGAACTGGAAGGCGGCTTTTTTGCTTAAGGCTGTTTGACCCGTGGGACACGCTGTGTCCTCCTCTTCTTTTTTTAACAGCTCCTGCTTCTTGTGTGACCAACTGAGCCACAAGCAAAAAAGAAGCCATTTTTTTAAAAAAGGGAGAAGGCAGTAAAACAGAAGGAGAAAGTAGTTTGTCACTTTTTAAGGAAGAATAGCCAATGTTAAAATGAGGAGGGAAACTGAGTTCTAAGAGAGGTTGAACAGAAGCTCAGTCCCAGGCAAAGGCAAAGGAACATACTTGGGAGAAGCCTAGAGGACAGGATACAGCACAAAGAGTTAGTCACATGTTCCTTGCCTTCCTGGGTAGCAGAAGGGCTTAACACATTCCTTTCTGAATGCCCTCTTAATCCCAGAGAAACAACAAACTCCTTTAGTATTTCTGTATGGACTCCTCGGACTAAATAATAAAGGTGTGGGATGTATCATAACTGAAGCAGTCAAATATAACATTTCCTGTTGCCTAGAGTGGACACACACAGGAATGTTGCTCCAGACAGGAAGGAATTCTTGTCATACTCGCTCTGGAGCCTCCCCCCGCCCCTGTGTGTGACCAGGGAGATGGGTGGGACTCCAGCAGGCCCTACAAAAGGGCTAGCGACGCAGCCATCTTCCTCTTTCCCCCTTTTACCATTTTCTCCTTTCGGACTCCTCTGCTGGCTCTTAGCCAGCAGCACAAGGCTCATCCGTACAGAGGATGGAAGCCACAAGGTAGAAAGTCTGAGGTCTAGCTCAGACTTCTTTTCTCTACAGATGTAACAGTAACTACAAGATAAAGCCTGCCTTCAGGATACTACCGTGAACTGAAAGTACCATTACTTTTAAAGAAGACTGTCGTGTTATTATTCTTTTTAAGAGGGGGAAAAGGGGAAATTTACCAGGAACAATCCAGACTGGACAAGCCAGACTGGACTGCTTAACTTAAATGATTATAACGAATCCATCAGCTTGCTTCCAGCAATGTGCAAGGGAAGGTGCTGTGCTCCTTGCTCACTAGCATGAGTGAGGAGGGATAATATTCAATCAGTATATCCTCTCCTACTTTCCTCAACACTCCCACAAAAGGAAGCTAACATTCAAGTGGATTTCTTTGGCTAAACAGGGATGTTCACATTTAAATTTTGCATTTGGGAATGGGGAGAAGTCGAATTCTCATCTGCAAGCCCCTCAGGGAAAGGACCTGCAGTTATAGAGAGATACTGCAACCCACCCTAAAAACAAGGACCTATGAATTTAAACTGAATGGTGCCTCCCAAGAAGAAGAAAAGTCAGGTGGTCTCATATAGACAACAGAAGCCACCAAACTGAACCTGTCTTACCTGATTACTGTAGGATAAAGTTCTGATGTGTAGATATAGACAATGTTAAATGCTGCACTGATTGTCAGTTTTCCCAGTAAAGACAATGAGCGGCTGTTTACAATGGCAAACACTCCTGTAGCTGTTGGGGGAGAAATGCAAAGCTTGTAAAGATGCTGTAGTAAGCAAGGATGGCCTTTTGCCTTTAGGTTGAAAGTTGACCCCCGCCCCCGCCCCCCAGCAGGTTCCCATTTTATCAAAGAAGGAGGAGTTTCAGGGAGCTTGTTTGACAGAAAGCACACTCTGGTCAAACTGCCACCTGGACTTGTACTGGGGAACTGAAGCAAAGCGCCACTTAATGTTGTGTTCACAGAAGAGGAACGGTTCCCTTCATGGTGTCCAACTAAGATTTACTCAGAAGAGACCCAGTGAACATGACCAAGTCTTCTGCTGCGGGCTCAAAAGGAGACACTCTTAGAGAGGCTGGACTTGGGAATTAGATGGGTTCCATTTTTAACTACTTCTCAAGCTTCTAAGATCAGTTATTTATTGCATGTCTGGTTCCAGCTGCCCAAGGCAAAACTCTCCATATAAGCAGCTGGAGATTGCTGCTCCCCTACAGATTTCAGAAAGCCTCTCCAAGTTGTTGGCCTCCTGCAGTCTGCTCCATAGTTAAAAGAACAACACTTTTACCTTTCTTTTCTGGAAGAAACATGACGATAAGAGAGGCTAGTCCTCCCAGGAACAAAAATGCTGCAAGCGTCCGTTTACGGCCAAACCTGAAGAACCGGAAAGATAGAGAACAATGAAAATGCAAAGCAAGTAGAAAACAAGCTCCCTTTACATCCAGGGCTTCAGTGCAGGAAGCCTATTACTCTTCAGTCAACAAAGTTATTCCAGATTTTTGAAGAGAAGCAGAGATAAAAACAAGTGTCTCTTAGAATGTCAAAATCATCTCAGGCACCTATTACCCAAATTCCTAATTACCACTTGTCACCATCATCATCAACAACAAAAACTTTAAAAGGAGTCACCAGGAAAGAAAATTGAACTCGGATTTCTTATTAGGTTTTGTTTTGTTTAGGTCTTAACTTGAAACACCCACTACGGGTGTTAAATTAGGAGAGCAAACCTAGGAAGACTTGTGCTGTCACCAATTACTATCGTTGGGAGCCATCATAAACCTCCTAGATCTTCTAGATTCCATTCCCTTTGGGGCCCATTTACAGTAATTCCTCTATACCTGTGCATGAATGCTTCATGAGATATACTACTTCATGCACCATCATGTCAGGTTGTCACATCATGTGCCACATAATGCCAAGTGATGTGAAACACCATGTCATGTCACATCGTGAGATTCATCATGATGCCAGGTCTTGCAATATACCCCATGTGACGAGACACACCACACGATGCTGCACACCACCTCAAGAGATATATGCATGCCACATTCACAACATTTCAGTCTTTAAAGCGCTACAAAACTCTTTGTAGTGTTTCCTGCAATGGACTAACAAGGCTACCCCTCCGGAGCTTGACAAAAAAAGGTTTTTCATGCACATTGCATTCCCACATGTATTGGTTTAATTTTTTATGCCCATTATCTTTTATGCCAGTATCTTCTTATTCACCTTTACTTGGGGATCAACCTCAATTATTTTCAAATGAAGAAATACAAGCACCTCCCATGGTAGAGGAAAATAGTATAGCATTGCTTACTGCAGAAGAACAGATTCAGGCTAAGCAGCACACACAGCAATGAAACTGATAATCATGAGAAAGATGACCAGGCTAGAGGGCTGATTACATGAATAACATCTACCTAGGAGAAGGGGCATACGTGCGCAGACCCGCAGAAGAGGGAATCTCGAGATGATTTCTTGCCTCCCCCTTCCTCTGGATGGGACAGGATCTTTCAAGATCTATTCCTGCTGCCTGCTTTTTCTAATTCTCTCCCTCTCACCAGGAGGGAGCCACAACCTCACCCACTGCTGCTGCTGCCACTCAAAAGAAAGAAAGAAAGAAAGAAAGAAAGAAAGAAAGAAAGAAAGAGGTAAAAAAGAAATTTATCTAGCATTCCAACACTCACCATTTTTTGCCAATCAAGTAGATGCAGAGAGGGTATGCCGGAATCTCTATTAGCCCAGAAAGAGCCAGGTTGGCATAGACACTGCCACCCAGGTCACCCACATTGAGAGTAAGACCATAATAAACCAAGCTGCATACGAACCTGTAGCGAGTAAAAAGGAAGAGATGTAAAATGCAAAGTTGCTTCTTCTAGTTTTCTGCCTATAGAGTAGCTGTAACCTTGAACTCAGAGAAGGATGTTATGCTTTAGGCATGGAGCTTATTGACTGGGGCTCCTCGATATTTATTTATTTTTATTTATTTAATGTTATGTATACCCTGCCCCCCCCCGGCCAAGACCGGGCTCAGGGAGGCTAACATCAGGTATGAAAACAATTGATTAAAATACAACTTAAAAACAAGATTAAAATACTACTTAAAATGCAGCCTCATTTCAGTGGAAGCCCCAATCAAAAACTGTTTGGGGGGAGGAAATGTCAAATCTTCACCAAGGCCAACTATCCAGACTGGTCCTCCAGGGGCCAGAAAAGCCAGGGAAGTCCCCAGAGAGGGGTTCCATCACAGAAGGAAAAGGAAAGAGGGGGAGGGGATCAGGCTGGTTCCAAGCCAAAGGCCAGGTGGAACAACTCTGTCTCACAGGCCCTGCGGAAAGAAATCAGATCCTGCAGGGCCCTGGTTTCATGAGACAGAGCGTTCCACCAGGCCGGAGCCAGTGTTGAAAAGGCCCTGGCCCTGGTTGAGGCTAATCTGATTTCCTTAGGGCCCGGGACCTCTAGAGTGTTGCTATTTATGGACCTTGAGGTCCTCCGCGGGGCATACCAGGAGAGGCAGTCCCGTAGGTACGAGGGTCCTAGGCCGCAAAGGGCTTTAAAGGTCAAGCATAATATCAGCATAACAAATGCATGATCAGGGCAATATGAATATGAATTACATTCTGGCATTGGGTATCTAAAGCATTTCCAGGCAGGGTATTTTTTTTTTTTAGATTATCAGGTCCACTGAATCAGCACCCGGGGACCCTTGAGCGATCCTTGCTAGTCTAAATGACAGGCTTGAAAATAGCAGACCAGTGCAGCTAAAAGCCCAGAAAAAGCACACGTAACATCCACACACCCTGGCACCTCCTTCCTTCGGTGTTCTCCAGTTGCCTTCCATGGGAGAAACTGCTTTCTTTACAAGCTCCTAAAGCCAACCTTTCCATTCAGATCACTGAACCTCCAAGTCTTATTTCTTTCATTAAACAAAACAAAAAAGGTTCTGCTTTGATCCAGACAACATAAACCACATTTGTACATGTCAGTGGTCTTCCAGCTATTTAACAAAGAGACATTACTCAAACTGTCTTGTAAGATTCGTATTAAAATGTCAAGCCACATGGAAAATGTGCCCACAAAATGATTTTTACTCTACCATTCAAGGACCACTTGGTCTTTGTGTAATTATGTACTAAAATAATCCCACAGGCTCTGATCTTCGATATTCTAGTTTTTTTGTTCTTGTAAAAAATGTTTAAAAGCATAAAACTCCAAATGGATTTTGCAGCCTGTTTTTTTAAAAAAAGAGTTTGGGGCTGTAACAGCCACATATTTCCCCCCAGAAAGACAGAACATGCCTATCTTGTTGTATTTGAACAGTACAGTAGTAGCAATTTCAAAATCAGATCAAAAGATAGCGTAAGTACCAGATGAACATCATGATCAGAGTACGTCCCAAAAGGATCTTGTACCGGAACAGGTCCAGGATGCTACTGGTCTCTTTATAACTCCGTTCAGTAGGGAGTTTAAGTGAAAAAGTGCACTTTGGTTTGCGGTTCCTCTTTGCAATGAGGTAGAGGGAATCTTCAGCTTCGCTCAGCCGTCCTTGTGAATACAACCAACGAGGTGATTCAGGAATGAATCTACAAAGAACAAAAAAAAGAGAAAACATTCCACAGATGGTGTTAGAGTCGTTTTATTACTCAATATTGGCACTTCTGGTAAAAAAGAAAAAAGTACAATCATTAACAAGTTTTATACTGCAAATAGACTTCAATCTTTGCTGCTTTGCACAGGGATAAACAAGACCAATTTTGTAGGACTGCAGCTCACAACAATGCACTGAATGCAGCCATGTTAAGCTAATTTAGGAAAATTCTGAATGTGCAAACCTAAACCTAATACAGAACTTGAAAAAATAGTGTGAAATCAGTGGTATGGAAAAGTATTGAGAATAGCAGTTGACAATGACACAGTTCCATCTCCCTATTATTCAAAATATGCATATTCTGTAATAACAATACAAATAATAAATTATCATCATTATAATATTCTGTAATGAACATGTATTTTTATTTAAAAACTGTAGATCACATATATCAACATTCTCAGTCAGATGCTAAGATTCCTTTCTTCCCTTTTATTATCAGTGGTATTTGGCCATATATAGACTGAACAAAATATATCCTTCAGTTCAGGACAAGAGTTGGAGATATAATATGTCACAAGTGGATTTTTCATATATTTTGGAGTTGCACAACAATTCAGGTATATTGGAACACAATTTTAATGTCATTTCAGAAGTATTAGAATATCAGATAACAATAAAATTTTGGATTATTAGGTAAGTTATTTAAAGGATGTAATTCTTGAAGACAATATGGAAGTAACAGTAAATTTATTATTTGCAGCAAAGATAAATATTGCTAAAGTCGGGGGGGCGCTCCTCAGTTCCTTCCATTTCGGAATGTGTCAAAAGTATCTGGGATGCTGTGGTGTTATCTGTCAACATACTACATAAGAGAGGCAACACTATATAGATTTTTTAGAGTGATAGGTAATGGTGATTGTGTTTTAGAACAAGTTTCAGTAGAATATGCATATGTACAATTTATTTACATTATTGTAAAATGATTATTTTATTATACTTTTAGATTTAAAAGAGATTACTTCTTTCCTTTTTCAAGTATTTTTTTATTTCATAACCTACTGTGAATATTTTGACCTACTTAAAGTATTTTTGAATTAAACTATGCTTGTAATTACTTATATCTGCAGTAGAGCATGAGCCTCTTTAATCCCAGGGTCATGGGTTCGAGCCCACATTGGGTGAAAGATTCCTGCATTGCAGGGGGCTGGACGAGACGACCCCCATTGCCCCTTCCAACTCTACAATTCTGTTATTTAATTCAGTCTGCAACCCTCTGCATACTTACCTTGGAGGAAACCCTGTTGAACATAGTAGAACTTACTTCTGAGTAAGTGTGTACAAAATTGCACTGTATTGAAAACCTTAAAACTAGCAGTATGGCCTTTGAAATGATTAATCACATAATTATTTGGGAAATACATTCTCCCTGAACCTTTAATTTGTCAAGCTACTCTGCACCCAATAAGACTAGAAACATTTTTGAAGAAGAAATTACGACATTTCAACTAGAGTCTGGATTGCCGATGTATCTTGGGAAAGGCCTTCACATTATTTGCGTTTAGCAATCAGACTGCTGCTATTTTTTGAAGAGTATAGGTGCCTATGGACTTCTATCCACTGTGCTATCATAAGCAAGGGAGCAAGTTCAATTCACCAGGTATGAATTGCCTAAAGCCTCCTGCAATCAACCAAATAATGCTATGTAAAATAAAGCAAAACCACAATGGGCAAATGTAAAACCTGGGTCTTGTACTAGGAATCACATTGCGCTCAAAGATTATGCATTGTTTGACCATGCTCTATTCCACCATCAGCGTATAACTGAATGGCAGATGTGCACTAAAAAAAGCTAAAGGTACACCTGCCCGTACGGGCCAGTCGTGACCGACTCTGGGGTTGCGTGCTCATCTCGCTTAAGAGGCCGGGAGCCAGCGCTGTCCGAAGACACTTCCGGGTCACGTGGCCAGCGTGACGAAGCTGCTCTGGCGAGCCAACACCAGCGCAGCACACGGAAACGCCGTTTACCTTCCCGCTATAAAGCGGTACCTATTTATCTCCCAAAACAGGCTTCTCCAGATAAAGTTACTGCAGCCTTATTGAAATCATCCATTTTTCATTGCTGCTTGAAGTTTTCAATTTGTACAAGACAAGCATGGGAAACACTTCCAGCCCGTAGGCCAAATTAGGCCCACGAAGCCATTTTCCCCAAGCCACGCCCACTTGTCATCAGGTGTGGGGCAGCCACAGGTAAAGATGCCTTTGCAAAGGAACAGTGAGGGGCCTTCAAGTGCACTCCCTGTGCCTTTTAAATTTGGTGTCAAATGCAAACCCAACTGGAATCAGCCTCCCACATCCATCATCATGGCCCATGGAGGAACTCCCCACCTGTTCCCCACTTGGTCAGGTAATTTCATATGTAACACTGATGCAACCAAGACCGTTTGCTAAATACATCCAGTCACTCACTCTCTGTCTCTCTCACACATGTACCCTTTCAACTGAACTCTAAAAAAAAAAAAAAAGTAATTTACTTTCAACAAGGAAAAGTCAGTTTTGGTGGACATGAACTTCCTACATCAATCAAGCACCTTCCCTACCACCCAAAATTCCAGAGCAGTTTTGCAACTGATTTTCAAACTTTTTTGAATGAATAAGCAAATTTATATGCATCATCAAAAAAAAGGGGGAAGAAATAAGCAACTCGCTAGAAGCACAAGAGAGGCAAGACTGAAGGCGGATGCAGTGCTCAACTTAAGGTGTGTGTCTGTATATTCCAGATGTCAATGCCAGTTTATAATGTAGATGAAATGCCTCTTGCAAACGCTCTTCAAATCCTACGTCTGTCTTCATCCTAGCAGGTGTCCGCCTCTGTGTAACTGAAAGCCTACCTCTAAAGCAGCGGCTACAGATGACATTAGGGGAAAGAAGTCTGGAGCTTGCAGCTTATGAAATCTTGGGACAGGTGGCAACTAACTTGGATGATCAGAACTTGGCAGAGTTTATCAGAACATAAAGGAAGGAAGACAAAGCAGGAAAAAGCCACACAATGGCTCTTAAAATGGAGGGAATCTGGCAAGGCAGCAACACTTCAAAGACAGATTTAGGGAGCAGAGGGGATAAAACTAACAAGACAAAAGGTGATGCTGTCGCACAAGGCCAAGGGCAACCCTATGCTGTGTGAACAGGAGCAGTGCTGGCATCAATTCTGTAGTATTCCTTTTCCCTTTAGGACTGCTAAAACCACATCCTGAATCTTTGTGCTCAGTTCTGGGGAGCACATGTCAAGACAGACACTGAAAAGGATTCTAAGGACTGTTAAGATGAAAGAGTCTAGAAATATCCTATGAGAAGAGGCTAAATCTATGTCCAGGCTTAGAGAAAGTAGGATCAGGGTAAGTAGAAATCAAACAGCTTAAAATACTTTAAAGGGGTGCAAGAAAGAGAGATAACTACTACTTCTATTCACCGATAAGTGATTTTCACACCTTTTCATGAACACCACCAGAACAATTTTAAGGTAGGTAACTTACAGAGACAGGAGGAAGACTACTGTTCCCTCCAGGTTAACCACAACTGCTAGTATTCTCCAGGAGCGAATGAGATATCCTAACAAAGCATACTGGGCAATTCCCACAGCAAAGAAGAGGCCACCAAGAGATCCTAACATAAGGCAGACAGGGAGAAAAGAGTTATTGACCATTTAATGATGCTTGCTAACACAAAACAGACAGGCAAAGAAGGCTACCTGAACAAAGATGCAAAGATAAAGACAATCTAAGAGGAAGGAGAAGACAAATTATGCTACAACCTGTTCTTAAAGTCACTATTTGTGAGGTCTTCCTAAAAACAACAAGAACAACAAAATTTGCGGGTGAAATGGCTTGAGCAGAACTGGACTGAGAATTTTAGTCAGTGTAACACGTGATATATTAGGTGTGTTATCCTCATCCTACAGAGTCTAAAGTTTGTGCTAGTATTTTAAATGTGTAAGAATCAGAATGTTTAGCATTTTACAGCAGAAAATTTGCAGAGCTTTGTGGCTGAAGGATCCATCGTATGCATACAGGGAACACAAACTACTGCACATGTTACAGTTGGAGGATACGCCATGACCATAACATGCAAGCTAATAATTTTTTTTAACCCTGTCTACAAACTGATGGAAGCAAGAGCAAGTCTCAGCTTCCAACAAAACATGTGTGCACATGGTAATCAATCAATCAATCAATTAATCAATGGCTTGATGCATACAGATTACCTGGATGTGCCCGTCAATCTCATAATGTATTAAGCAGTTCTCAAACATGAATTAAAATTTGGATTTGCTGCCAGCATTTTTTTTAAGCTTTTAATATAAAGATCAGTAATTAAATGTTGTACCTGCCAAAGCCCAATAAGCGGTGCCCACACACTCGTTCAGGAGGACAAAAGCCACTAATGACATCCCACCATTCATTACTCCCACCAAGAAGCGAGAGACTGCAAAGAACTCGTAGGAAGGGGAGAATCCATTAGCAACAGCAAACAAAATGTCAAGGGCAAAACCTGGAAGGCAAAGAAAAAATTCCTTCAGAACATCTCCCAAGAAGTAAATGGTGGTTGTTGTTTTTTCCCCTTTTCCCAAAGTTAGCCACTGTGGACACAGTGCAATATTTTAATGCAGTTCTGCTTGGTTGCTCAAGAAAGCACATGTAGTGTTTGTTAATGAAAAATATAGCTGACCGTATCTTACACAAAAGTTCTCTGCATATGATAGGATACGCTGTCTGGTTCGCTTTATGGAAAAGACACACACCCGACGGAGGGAATCATGTTTTACAATTATCCTCTCTCTTTTTAAAAACCAGCAGCTCCCATATCTTTAAATGGATTCTAATTCTGCAATGAATAGTGCACATGATTATCCCATTTTAATAGCCAGCTGCTATCAGGCTTTCCTAGTGGCCATTTTAAAGGCAATTATTTACATTGGGCTTGCCAGGGCTTTAGGAGCTGGCAGCAACAGCCAAAATATCTGAGCCAGGGTGAGGAATGTTGCCATCTTGTCCCCACAGCCCTTTTTGCTGCTTGGGGGCTGCTAAGGAGAAAAAGACGGAGCAGCTGAGGCAACACTTAAGATCAACAGCCCAGGCAAAGGCAAACCTTGCCTCTTGCAACTGTCATCTGTTGTTAGATGTTCCTGCTGCCAGGGTGTGTGTTATACCAAAAGAGAACTGGTAACTATGTTTGTGAGCCTTCAGTTAGAGAGGGTGAACTAATCCCATGTTATCGTTTAAATTTCTTGGATCCATGTGTGAGTAAGAAGGCAAGCTACAAATATTTCGGATAAAAAATAAATATCCAGAATATTTGAGTAACAGGAATTTAGCTGTTTTATTTGCTTCCGACAAGTAGGTTAGAACTATAGGGCTGCAAGTATATGGACAGCTTTGCAGTTTCTCTTCACAATGCAGATCAGACTGAGGCACAAAGCTGCAACAAACTACTGCAGATCACCACGACCATCTGAAGTTCTTGAAGTAAGGAGCACACATTACTGGAAGAGAAAAGCAGCACAGTGCAAAGCACCACAAGGTCACTAGCCAATCTGACACAAGGGAGAATTCCCCAAAATCCAAATGGGACAATTGGGCCCCAATTAAAATCCATTCATGGATTCTTTTCACAAGAAATTAAAAAAACTCTTATTATCAGCCCATACTCCCCCCTGTCTCCCAGAAGGTGACCAAACCCTACAAATTGTGGAAAGAGAAAGCTATGAGGAGATTCCCAATATATGAAGTGTAGTCTATAGAGTACTCAAATTCATGGCTTTCCTTTGAAATACCTGGACAGAGCAGAGAATACAACTATGCTAAGAAAGACGGAGGGTTTTCCCTTCATCTTTTTCTGATGACAGCTTACCTACAAGGTAGACTTTCTTCCGTCCAAAACGATCCGAGAGCTGCCCAAAAGTAATGACTCCAACAAACACACCACTGAAGAAAAACGAACTGGCAGCGCTGATCTTGTATGATGTGTTGCCAATCAAAAACCACTAGGGGGAGAAAAAAGCAGAGTTAGGCAGAATCTAATATAAGGCAAGAGCTTCTTTTTAAAATCCATAAATTATCTTTAACATTATCATGCACCTAACAACTAGCACCCGACAAAAAGTTATTTCCTAGTGTAAATAAAAAGTACTTTTCTCTCCTTGCTGATTTATATCTATAGGTAACATTGCATATTTATTGTCCATGTACAACATACAGAAGCTAAACAGGAGTGGCAAAACTTCCGAAGAAAGGCCAATATTGAGATGCTTCAAGTTTAAGATGCATCTCTTAAAAGATCACAGGAGTACAGATTAGGTGTATTTCTGTACAACGGATAAATGGCAAATGTAACACTCTGGGTAGTTGGCAAAAGCATTTCCTGAAGGCATACTCATTATTCTGTTGACTTGTTACTGGCTAATATGACAATTCCAGTGTATGAACTTAATCCATTAAGGCGGGGGCTTTGCAATCTTGTTAATAGGACATGTCTTTGGAGAATGAGTATGTTTAGCACCTCCATTGCCAAAACCTGCAAACAGACATATACTTCATAATTTAGCTTCAGTGCTGATCTTCTCAGAAACAGTGATATGTTTCAGCCACAGTTCTTCTTAGAAATTAATACTGCACAAATGCTACAAACCATATCCTTGAAGTATGGAATGAACTTATGCAACGCTTGTTGTGCAACAGACTTGGTGAGGAAGTAGATTGTGCTACACTCAGGTTACCATTCAAGCATAGCACTGTTCATGAACCCAGTAAAGAAATAATGATCTTATTCTTCTTTATGGAGTCATAAACTAGTTCCTCCCCTTTAAGTACACACACACAATTTCCAGAGAGGTAGTCATGCTAGGTGTTTCTGCAGGAACAACCTTAAAGGCTAGCACATTTATTATGGTATAAGCTTATATGGACTCCAGTCCACATCATCAAATGAATTAATCTGGTGGTTTTTAGAAAAGTCCCAGATGTTCATCAGATGACAGCTAGACAAAATGTTTATGAATGAATCATAACACTTATTTTTGAAAAATTATAAGAGCTACATTTGGGTAAGGCTTTACTTTGAACCAACTAGAATGTGACAAAAATAGGGAGCAAACCTTTAACTCTTCTTTTGCCTGGACCCTAAGCAAAATGGCAGGGCAGTGGGAGAGGAAGAGATTAATCTTGTAGCCCAAAAGGCTGTGGTCTGTAGCAATCTCAATTTGGGAACGCAGGAAATTCATGTGTTTATCACATTTATACCCCACCTTTCCCAAGGAACTCAGTGTTGTATACATAGTTCTATCCACCCATATTTTATCCTCACAACAACCCTGTGAGGTAGGCTAGGCTGATAGTGGCTGACCAAAGGTCACCCAGGGAACTTCTTGGCTAAGTAGGATCTGAGCCCAGGTTCACAGACTTAATTAGTCTCTGCTAGGTGCAAGACAGAATTTTGTTTGCACCATATTCTCTGACCTCTTCCTTCCCATTTTGCTTGTGTTGCTCAGCCTGATTAAGAGAGCTGCGGAAAAGCTTGTTCGCTGTTTTGGGACATCTTACTTGGTGCATCTTACATTACTGCAGAATTTGAATTTTCTCTCTCTAATGGATCACCTACAATTTTGTAGCAATAATTTAGAAGGTTAAGTGCCAAGATCCCCACCACAATCTTGGCTCAATTACCTCAGAGGCTATTGATGTGAAGTTGCTGCTAAAGTGTATGTGTTTCTGAACTTCACTCCCATTGGCCGTCAGGAGCCACTTCCCAAAAGTTCTTTCTTCGCTAGCCGACTCATTACTATGGCTTTTATTTGCAGAGGTCCCTTCGAGGTCCCAGTGGTAAGGAGGGGTGGCCCCCACTAGTGCAATGAGGATTGCTTCACTGGCCACATAGAGCTGAAACAATGAGAAGCAGAATCAAAATCAATGCCAGAACAAACAAGAACTTCCAGACATTTAAATAACAAATATCCTTGATCATTTCTACACAATAGCTCAGAGGTTATGTGCCTTTTAGAATGAGAATTGCCAGTATTTCAGGTTTATCTTTACATACTTCAGCTTTGGAAATGTTTCTCCCACCTTGTCAATTCATAGCAATAGATCCTATGGATGCTCTTTTTGCTTGGCTATACAACCCCTTTGCAATAACCATAATTCCAGGGTCCATCTACACTTCCATTTGTCCTGTGATTTCAAGTCACAGGTCCAAGAGGGGTCTTTATTTGTTCTGCTGCCTTTCTCAGGAAAACCTGCTGTTTTACTGCTAAATTGGAACAAACCCAATTGATTCTGGTTCCGATTCAACAGTAAACAACAGGTTTTCCTGGGGGAAGTAGTGGGGAAAAGACGAACCTCTTGAAATCATGGAACAGAAATGTGGGTAGGCTCCCAGTTTCATCCAAACCAAGGAACTATTGTTAGCAGCTTCAAAACAAGTCAGGATATGAAACCAATTGCAAACTATGATGAAGAAAGTGTTAAGCGCACACATTCCAGTTCTCTTCTCTAAATATGCATTTGCCAGAGTAATGCATTGCCCCGCTTGCACCCAGTAAACCTGTCTAGTAGAGATATGAAACAGGGGCTTCCTGATTCACAGCCTGGCATCTTAGCCTCTGTACACATATCTGTGAAATTTAGATCATGCCACCTGAAGAACCAATGGTCCCGTTTGCTTATAAGAATTTCTCTACCACCACAACATAATTCAAAGTTCTTTCATACAAAATAAGTTTTCTCCAAGAAAAACACACACACGTTGAGATGAGTTATAAGCTAAACAAACTTGTTTCTAGTCAACAAAGATTTTTGTGAGTACACTGAAATAGTACAGACCAGACACAAGCTTACAATCTGAACGCGAACTAGGCCTTCTCAGTCATGAGTATCCAAGTGGTCTTGGAGAAAGCCAAGGTCAGAGTGGAATGATTTCCAGGGATCCATAATTTTTGGCTGGCTAAAATTGTGCTTGGCAGAATGATTCCTCCTCAGGGAAACATCTCCAGGTCCAACTTTAGGACTGAGAAGGGTGTTGAAGGCTTGTTGACATGGCCGTGAGTGGCCGAGCTGCTCCAGGGCACCTATGGCAGCCACCACCTCACTTCCCAGCTCCAGAGCCAGCACAGCTGGCAGTCTTTTATTGGTTTGGCTGCTTAGCAGCAGAGCTTAGCTCAAGACTCAGTATATGGAGGCTTCCTGGGTCCGGCTGTTGGGTTTGGCAAACTTCAGCCTACAATAGCCACAGCATCTTCAGCTTTCCTCACCCAAGCGGAGGCAGGGCGAGAGAAGGGATCTCTGCACTGCTGGCCAAACCCAATTCTGCAGCTGCAAGGTTGGAGAAAGGCTTCCCATGGCCAGCAAAAAAATGGAGGTGCCTGTCTGTTTCCAATTACAGTTTTGAAGGGTAGTTTCCAATTCACCTTTGGGCTTTGTGTGACAGCCACGAACTACACAGGAACACTAACCCAGTGGCAGAGGAAGGGGAGTGCGGGGGGAGCACACCGCCCCTGGCAGCGCGATACCAGTGGGGTGCCATCGCAGCTCCCCCCCACATGCTGGGCGCCCCGCCCCCACAGGTGATGTGCCATGCCCCCGGGATGCGTGCCAGCCCCGCCTGCTCTCCACCCCCCGGTGCCGGAGCATGAAGCTCTGCCACTGCACTCACCACCCCCAAAGTGACTCTCCTTGAGGCTATACTGTCCAAGCGACTGTCACCCTTAGGGCTACCCATCTACTTGGTGCAGGGCCAGCCCAATACATTTTGGCACCACAGGCAAACCACAAAATAGGACTCTCACACACGCACCAGGGAAGAAGGGAGAGTGAAGATCTACATTAGAGAAAAAGAGGGAGGATCAAATCAAGCTCACCTGAAGGTTGAAATGGGAATCAAAGGCCATTGTTGGAAGGGGGTGCGCTGAATCATGCCAGGGAGGTGCAAAGCCCAGGAGAGCAGCCCCCACTATTTATTTATTTATTCCTTAGATTTATATACCACCTTTTCCTCTAGGGAGCTCAAGGTGCTGCCCATGGCTCTCCTCCTCCCTGCTTCACCCTCACAACAAACAGTCCCATGAGGGAGGTTAGGCTGAGACATGGTGACCGGCCCAAGGCCACCCAGTGAGCTTCATGGCGGAACGGGAGATTCGAACCCCGGTCTCCAAGGTCGTAGCCCAACACTCTAACCATTTTGGGCTCAGGGGTGGGAGGAGACCAGCAGCCCCTCCTTTTCACCATGAGGCCACGGAGGAGGTGGCCGTTATTGTTGTTATTATTCCTTGCTAAATTTGCACACCGCCCTTCCTCCAAAGATCACAAGGCGGTTCACAACATAAAAAGACAAAACGAAAACACAGGATGCATCATAAAACACGGGCAAAAGCAACAGAAACTAATCACCACCACCACCCCAGAGGCACATTTAAAAGGCCACAGCAGTCCAACGTCTGGTTGAAGAGAAACATTTCCACCTGGTGCCTAAAGGTAGGCAAGGAAGGTGCCAGGGAAAACACTGGGGGGGGGGGGGCACCAAGCAGGCGGCAGAACCTGGAGGAGCATCTGCACCATCATCGTTCAGCCCGGACACAGAGGTCCAGCTCTGAGGGCCTTCTGGCGGTTCCCTCCCTGCGAGAAGTGAGGTTACAGGGAACCAGGCAGAGGGACTTCTCGGTGGTGGTGCCCGCCCTGTGGAACCCCCTCCCATCAGATGTCAAGGAAACAAACAACTATCTGACTTTTAGAAGACATCTGAAGGAAACCCAGTTTAGGGAAGTTTTTAATGTTTGATGTTTTACGGTGTTTTTAATATTCTGTTGGGAGCCGCCCAGAGTGGCTGGAGAGGCCCAGCCGGATGGGCGGGGTACAAATAATAACAATAACAATAACAATAATAACAACTACTATTACTACACTGCAACCGTGGCGAATCCCCGCGTTGCAGGGGGTTGGACTAGATGCCTCTGGAGGTCCCTTTCCCTTCTTGCCTCAGGGTGGGCCGCCTCCTCCTGCCTCCCTCCCTCCCTCCCTGGGTCCCGGGCGAGGAAGAGCCCCGCCCGGCTTCCTCACCTGGAGCAGCGCGGCCAGCAAGACGCAGAGCCAGACCTGGAAGGGCCCCATCTGGCCCACCTGAGGGAAGGCCTCCTCCACGTCCATGGCCGGGGCGGCGGCGGCGGCGGGTCTCCGGGCGGCGGGAAGCGCATCCCCCTCGCCGGCGCCGCGCTGACAGGAGAAGCGCCGCCCGAGTGCGCAGGTGCGAGGAAGGGAGCGCGACGTCCGCCTGGAGACACGACTTCCTGGTTACGGCCGGCGCCGCCCCCATTTGACATCCGGGGCTTTAAGGCGGAGCTGTGATTGGGCAAGACCCGAGATGCTCCCGCCCTCCTCCCAAAGTCCCGCCCGCCGGAATCCGGTTGCGTTGGAACTGGACCCGGAAGACGCGGCAGGAGTTCGTCGATCTAGCTTTGGGCGGGGAAGCGGAGACGGAGGCGAAACCGGGCGGGCAAAAAATTCGCGGCGAACCTTCGGACTCATTTTAATTCTGTATCTCCATATACACAATAATTATATATGTGTGTGTGTGTGTGTGCATTTTTTAAAATAATATATGAAATAATTCGTTTTTCTCAGACAGGAACTCAAGGCGGCTTACAATAAAAGAGATGAAATTCATCCCTTTTGTCTCCTTCCTGGTTTAATTAACCATTAAAAATGCTAACCATTCTAAAATTAATAATAATGATAATAATACTGTAAATAGATAGGGGAATTCATGCTTTCAGCGTAGCTGTGGGTTGGGCGGCAAAGTTTCCCTCGCCCTCAGACAAACCAAGGTAGCCGCCAAGAAGGGAGTTTGTAACTGGCTGGATTTATTTGGAGCAGGGCTGGGCAAGACTTCAGGGCCGTCAGATGGTCAACATCATGTTTTCCTGGCATCTCCCAAGATAAGTTGCCACTGCCAGCCAGAGCCAGATGCAAAAGGCATGCAGCTGGGAATAAAGACGGGGGCTCATTCCTCACCTCGTTCTGAGACTACGAATCTCTTTTCTGTTTTAGAACCGAAGTGGACTTCCAGTCTTCCGCCCCCCCCAGTCCATTCCAGATAGTTTTGTTTTTGTTTTTCATTTCATCAGACTGATTTAGCCGTGCACCTCAGATGAATGCTCATTGTCGGATCAGCGCTGGCATCAAAATGTCAGCCTGTATTCCTCAGCATCCCCTAAATCCAGATTTACTTTTTCCACAGGAAAACCCGACTGTGCGCACATTCATTTAAAGTGCATTAGAAGCACATCCTTTTCCTCAAAGATTTCTGAGTGCTGTAGTTTCCCCTTTGCAGACACACAGTTCCCCGTAACCCGTCCCAGACGACAAAGCCTCTTATGAGGGGAAGGAATGTGTTTTGAAGGTATACTGCGTGGACACCTGCCACCAATAACCTTTTTGTGGTATCTGAAAGACCCACTAAGCCCCCATCTGGAAACATCTACAGGTCACATCCAGACCACACATTTGAAGTAATGCACTCCATTTTGACAGTACAGTGGTACCTCAGGTTACAGACGCTTCAGGTTACAGATTTTGATTTCTTATTCTTCTGGTAAGCTTCGCCATATCTGCATATTCCGTAAGTTTTTGTATCCATTCTTCCTTTACTGGGACTTCTACTTCTTTCCATTTTGGGGCAAGTAACATTCTTGCAGCTGTAGTAAGTTTCTATACAGTTTATGAATAAGTTTCTATACAGTTTAGGTAATTCTGTCCCCATAATTCCCAAAAGAAAAGCTTCTGGGCTTTTTTTACAAAGGTTATTTTAAACATCCATTTCATTTCATTATATATCATTTCCCAGTACCTATGATAAAAAAGTGAGGAGGAATTAAAGAACCTTTTAATGAGGGTGAAAAAGGAGAGCGCAAAATATGGTCTGAAGCTTAACATAAAAAAAACTAAGATCCTGGCCATTGGTCCCATCACCTCCTGGCAAATAGAAGGGGAAGAAATGGAGGCAGTGAGAGATTTTACTTTCTTGGGCTCCATGATCACTGCAGATGGTGACAGCAGTCATGAAATTAAAAGATGCCTGCTTCTTGGGAGAAAGGTGATGGCAAACCTAGACAGCATCTTAAAAAGCAGACAAAGATCCGTATAGTTAAAGCCATGATTTTCCCAGTAGTGATGTATGGAAGTGAGAGCTGGACCATAAAGAAGGCTGATCGCCGAAGAATGGATGCTTTTGAATTATGGTGCTGGAGGAGACTCTTGAGAGTCCCATGGACTGCAAGAAGATCAAACCTCCATTCTGAAGGAAATCTGCCCTGAGTGCTCCCTGGAAGGACAGATCCTGAAGCTGAGGCTCCAAGACTTTGGCCACCACATGAGAAGAGAAGACTCCCTGGAAAAGACCCTGATGTTGGGAAAGATGGAGGGCACAAGGAGAAGGGGACGACAGAGATGGCGGGACAGTGTTCTCAAAGCTACCAGCATGAGTTTGACCAAACTGCGGGAGGCAGTGGAAGACAGGAGTGCCTAGCGGGCTCTGGTCCGTGGGGTCACGAGGAGTTGGACATGACTAAATGACTAAACAACAACATGATAAGAACAGCAGCATCCATACTCGCACTGGCCAACCAAGTTCCTGTGCAAAGCCTGCTTGCCGGACCTGGGTGCAATGGCAGTCTCCTCACCTGGGATCTCTAGCAACTGGTGTTCAGTGGCATAGTGCCAGGGATAGTGAAGGTTAAACATAGCCATCATGGCTAGTAACTTCTGATAGCTTTATCCTCCATGAATTTGTCAAACCCCCTTTTAAAGCCCTCCAGGTTGGTGGTCATCATGGCCTCCTGTGGGAGCAAATTTCAAAGTTGAATTATGTGCTATATGGAGATGCACTTTCTTTAATCTGTCCTGAAATCCTGGATGGCCCCCCAATTTCAAGTGCTACGCGAAAGGGAATTAAACCTCTCTCTTGACACTTTATCCACACTTTGCACAATTGTTTAACATGTCTCCTCTTACTCACCTTTTTTTTTCTAAACTAAAAAGCCCCAAATGAAACCTTTCCTGGAGATTTGCTCCAGTCCCTTGATCATTTTGGCTGTCCTTTTCCGGTTCTACAATATCTCTTGTTGAGGCGCAGGCCAGCTATTAGTACAACAAAATGCATTTTGAATTCATTTCTTATCATTCACAGGTAGCGATCGTGACATTTTCAAGGGTTCTGGCCTACTGCAAATGGCGCTTCCAGTATGGTAGGCCAGGTTTAAGTTAATATATGTACATAAACAGCAGTTCTTGTCAACAGATTGTGGGGGTTGGGGGGGTGCAGGGAGCCCAATCCATATTCAGTGAACCAACCCCAGGAAATCCTAGGATCATAGAATTGTAGAGTTGGAAGGGACACTGGGGATCATCTAGTCTAACCCCTGTAAGGCAGGAATATGCAGCTGTCCCATCTGGGGATAAAACCTACAACCTTGACGTTATCAGCACCACAACCAATGGAGCTATCCAGGCATCTCTGGTTCCAACCTTTGTCTCTGTCCTCTTTGGGGTCCTTCTGCCAGGCAGACTGATTGCTGATGTGACGTCTACCCAGCAGACAGTCCTTGGGCTAGCAGACGGGTTTAAACTGTGAGGGGTTTCTTCTTCTTCTTCTTCTTCTTCTTCTTCTTCTTCTTCTTCTTCCTCTTCCTCTTCCTCTTCCTCTTCTTCTATGCAAATCTCCAGCATCTTGGAGGTTTGGATTGTACTGATAGCTCATTTCCATATGGCCAGTGGGGGTTGCTTTTTCAGACTCCACCTGCCCCCAGACAAATACTTAATACTCCACCCCTCTTTCTCCTCCACTGTAAGACCATACCTCATATTAGGGATGCTTTGCTTTTTTGCTTTCTAAATTCATCAGACTCACCTTCAAACGTGTTTTATGTGATGAACAGCATTCCGCACACCGGCTCCTAGACACTAGTTTAGGACAATCCACTGATTTAATATGGGGCACAGAACAGCCATCAAGTCGAGTTTCATGAGCGAAGTAAACCTGCATGCTTCAATAATATTAACATGCCCTACTCCTGACTATGTCATAAATTTGCTGTAGGATATAAATTCAGCGCCTGACATTCTAAAAGGATTTGGCATTTGTAACTGGTTCATTGGGCTCAGCACCTGAGGCTCGGCGAAAGCAGGAGTTTCAGAGAGTGCATCTCCGATGCCTTTAACGATTGTATTTATTAGACTGAATTGTGTTGATGAGGCAAAAGACGCTTGAGGAGAGATGAGGGAAGCCGAGGTGTGAAGAGATGCAGCTGAGTTCCCTTGAGCCTCCTGGTAACTAACACATGCAGCGTGGCCTTTGGGTGATTGCAGGGGCAAGACGGGCAAAAATCATTCTCAGAGTGACAAAAGGGTAATGATTAAGGCTTGCATGGCTATGAACATTCCCCATGGCCATTGCTGTGGTCTCACCATGCTCTTATAAAAATAACTCCACCATCACTACGGCCCCCACTAGTTTTGAGAATGTGTCTCGTACATGCTCACAAGCACAGGGCAGGGCTGCCGCTCAGGGGTGCGAAGGTTACAATGGATGAAAAATCAAGGCCCTGGAATTAATTGAGGTTAGTAAACACAACTGGACACAGCTGGATGAACCTTCGGAGGGGGAGTTTAATGTTGCATGAAAGGCTGAAGTTGGCTGCAGTACTGCGGCACTGATAAATGGTCTCTCCCTATGGATTCCTGGATGGGTAGGCATCCTTTTGTCAGAAAAGCACCCCACAATTGGGAGGTTTTTAGTGAGTGAGGGTAGGGGAAGAGAAATAAAACTATTTATTAATTTGCTGGCTGGGGACACGGGTGACGCTGTGGTCTAAACCACTGAGCCTCTTGGGCTTGCTGATTGGAAGGTTGGTGGTTCGAATCCCCGCGACGGGGTGAGCTCCCATTGCTCTGTCCCAGCTTCTGCCAACCTAGCAGTTTGAAAGCACGCCAGTGCAAGTAGATAAAAGGTATCGCTGTGGCGGGAAGGTAAACAGCGTTTCTGTGTGCTCTGGTTTCCGTCACAGTGTCCCATTTCACCAGAAGCAGTTTAGTCATGCTGCCCACATGACCTGAAAAGCTGTCTGTGGACAAATGCCGGCTCCCTCGGCCTGAAAGCAAGAGGAGCACTGCAACCCCATAGTTGCCTTCGACTGGACTTAACTGTCCAGGGGTCCTTTACGTTTACCTTTACTAGTACAGTGGTACCTCGGGTTACAGACACTTCAGGTTACAGACTCCGCTCACCCAGAAATAGTACCTCGGGTTAAGAACTTTGCTTCAGGATGAGAACAGAAATTGTGCTCTGGTGGCGCAGCAGCGGTGGGAGGCCCCATTAGCTGAAGTGGTGCTTCAGGTTAAGAACAGTTTCAGGTTAAGAATGGACCTCCAGAACGAATTAAGTTCTTAACCAGAGGTACCACTGTATTCAGTAGGGTCAAAGAAGTCTTCAAAGCAGCTGCTATATCAGAAGAATTTATTGGAAGTGATAGTGGGTGAGGTAAGAAGAAAAAAAAGAGCTGGCTAAACCCATGTAAATTTCCTTCACTTAGCACAAGTTCTAGTACATATTTTATCCACATAAAAGGAGGTACTGTTATGTTACCACATTTCCCTGGGTAATAGTGTGGTAGCTCGTCCCTTCAACACCAGTACTGATGCTGGTTGCGCCAGCTGGCCAGCTATGGATGAGGGATACGTTCAATTCACACTTAAAGGCGAACTTCCCTAATCCACACTTTACAGAACAAAATGCGAACCGAAACACAACCATCCTTTCAAATTCACTCTTCGAATTTTGCAGTTCAATTCCCCAACCGGCTAATGCGTACAAAACTGGACCAGCGAAAATCACACACAGAATACATTATATCAGCAAGAATCACTTTGCAAAAGAAAGTGTATATTGAGCAAAATTGCATACGTAAATGTGTGTTTATTAGGACAAATTTGTACTAAAATGCTTGCGAATTTTCGTGAGTTTTTTTGGGGTTTTTTAAACCACATCGCAAGCTGATGTGAAAATGTACAGAACTCAACTTAAGACTGGGTGGGGTGGGGAGGGTAGCCTGACTGGTCCAGCGCCCAAGGAGTCTTCTGCTTCCAAGCCTGGATGTGTCAGGGACTGGGCAGAGGAGGAGGACCCTGGAGAGGGGGCTGATGTCTGGGGCTGGGTACAGGGGGAGTGGGGGAGACGCCTCCCCAACCTGACCCTTCCAGGAGGAGGGAGAGGGAGAAAAGAGGGGTGGAGATTCACTCGGGATGGCGCCATTATCCAAGAGGCTGGGTTCTAGAGCCTCTCTCTGTAAAGTTTGAAATAAAAAAGGACTGCAAGAAACTTTTCCTTGCCTTTATTATTTCCTGGGCAACCAGCTGGGAGCCACTGACAGGATGCAATTTTCAGGCATGTCACACAAAGCAACATTCTGAAAAAGATGCCCTCTCTCCAATTCAATTTCTGAAGTTTAACATAATTAATATGGAGGAGAAGAGAATCTTTTGGAAGCCATTACATGAGAACAGAAAGTCTTTGGAGAAGAAGAATTATGGCATCTCTCCAGCTCCGTTTTTTGCTAGTACTTGGCAAGAATGTCACTAGGCCACTCGTATATGTTTCTCACATGACATGAATAGCAGAAATAAGCACTCCTCGGTTGCTCACTGCTTTGGCGTTCTAATTGCTGTCCCAAATTAAGCGAGTTTTGCTTTCCAATTATCTGTAAACAAAGTCGAACAACAGTTACAGAACTCTTTGGGGACAGTAAGGCAGAAACAGGAATATTAGTTTAGTCAAAGGAAATTGCTTTAATTGGAATAATTATAATTTGGCCTTTAAAGACCCTTTCCAAAATAACTTTTGCTATTTGGGGGGGTTCTTATATTGCATTTGGGAAGAAGGACATACTTCATAAAGTCAGCTATACATGTGGACTGCTAGGGGAAAATACAACAAAGGAACAAGGAAGTGAAGGAACTTTGCCCAGGGTGTAACCACAGCCCTGTTCTTCTCACTTGCCTGTTTAAATACCCACCCACTATCACTTCCAATAAATTTTTCTGATATAGGATATCTGCGAAATGATTAATGTAGCTTTGCTGGAGTTCATTGCAGAATGAATAAATATTTAATACTTTGCGGGGGGGATTAAAACCAGAGTTTTAAACATTCATTTTTTAATTTCATCATATTACTTAGAACAGTTATTTAAAATGATGTCTGAATGTTCCTACAAATATATTAAAGAGTGCACATATTATATCTTGAACTGAATTCATGGCCCCTTAGCAATATATTAAAGACTTCTTTTCTGGGAAAGAACCAACTAGAGTATCATTTTTTGTTTTAATTGCATTCTGTACATTGCCTTGACTTGAAGCATGTGCAAAGGTGACATACAAATAAACGAAGTATTGTTTTAGTGTTGTGCAATTATGAATATTAAGGCTGCAATCTTACCCACACTTACCTGGGAGTAAGCCCCATTGACCTCCGTGGGACTTACTTGTGAGTTGACAAATAAGATTACTCCAACCTCTTCTCAGTGCAATATCTGCAACAGCAGCATCCCTAAGAAATTATTGCCCAGCCTCTGTTTTAAGAGCCCACTACTTCCTGAGACATTCTGCTCCACTATCAGAGAGCTCTTACTGTTAGGAAGTTTCTCCTAATACTCCGATGAAATCTGCTTCCCTGGCATTCCTGCAGTTGGCTCTAGTCGTGTCCCTGGGACCAACACAGAACAAGTCAACTCGATCTTCTGCATGTGACAGCCCTTAAAATATCTGCAGGCTGCCATCCACAAGTGGGAAGGTGACTTGTCTTGGGGGCCTGCAGAGTGATATGGGCAGCACCTTCTCAGTAGCAAGTGGTAAGAGAGAGTTTGTGAACAGAATCAAGGCAGGCACAGCCAGTGGCGTAACATGGGTTGCCAGTGCTCGGGACTGCGTGCAGGGGGAAGGAAGGGAAACGGACAGAGTACGCATGTGCATTCAACTTCCTAATGGCATCCATGTCACCCAGGAGATGGCAGTCACAGAGATAAGGAAAAAAAGAGTTGTTCCGTTGTCTGGAGAGGTCACTTCCTGGCTCAGATGGAGAAGCTGTTTTCTACAGAGCCCAGTGATGGAAGCTCCCAGCTGTATTGAAAGCAGCACCTGGTGCTGAAATTTTGCGCCCCTAACAATTTTGCGCCCGGGACAACTTCCCCTTTGGCCCCCTCCATGCTATGTCACTGGGCACAGCCCATTCAAAGAAGGGTGGACCTGCCTCCCTTTTGCTCACACTTGTGCCAACATTCTTGCTCCATTTCTTATGACACTTGTAATCTTGAGTTTCATGAGGTATGAATAAAACAAGTTCCCATCATCAGGGGATATAGTACTGAGATATTCCCCGCTGGTCCTGTCTTCTGCAAGAGGAGGGACTGCTCTTCTGCCTGCTGACTGAGAAGGCCAGGCTCCTATTAGTCATACCAGGCCTGGTCTCATGCCACCAGGTCATCTCTCAGCAGCTGGTGTTGTGCAGCCCTATGCACATATGCAGCTGAAGGCTTCAGCATGCGCAGTCCCAGGTAATTTGCCAAGCTTGGGACCACAAGACTCTTGGCTTGAGTTCTGTAGTCCCTGATATTTATAATTCTGTGCAAAATTGTGTGGCATTTTGTTTTGTGTGCATGTGGGTAGGTGACTGGGAGCCTGTCTTGTGTCAGCAGGAGTATTCTTGTTTTCTTTGCAAGAAGTTTAATTACAAACCGATCCGTCTCCTCAAAATATTAACAACCTGGCCTAGTGCAGTGAGAGCAGATGCATGGGGCTGAGAAGGGAGAAGATAAATCCCAAATCCACCAGGCAAGCTATGACCTGGGATTTTGGACATGGAAAGGCAGGACAGATGGAAAGTTAGCACGGAAAGGTTCTCCCAGTAGCGTAGAGCCCATCAGACTCTGTGGAGTGAGTGCAAAGACGCTTTTGGCCTCCTATAAAGGCTTGGGCCTGGAACAGGCCAGCTGGTGGGCTAAGTGAAGAACAGCGCTCTGTGCCAAGCAGGTGTTCGTGATGGAGATTGGCAGGGAGATGCTACGGGAACCCAGAACCACCTGAGCTCTTAACAAGAAGAGAGGAGCCCAGCCAGAAGACGTGGCTGCAAAAGCAAAATTAGGCTTTCTGTTTGTGGAGGGTACTCTCCAACGGTTTGGCTTCACTCCCAAAGGCTCACTTCTCTATTGTCTCCCGAGAACAATGGATGCCAGCAGAAGGGATCTCCTTGTTGAATGGAAGGTGACCTTGAAAGGGAAGAGGCTGGCAGGTGACAGATGGAGAAGCTCTTTGGAGTACTCAAGGTCCATGGAGGTCGTGGAAATTGCACACTCACCTTGATAGCAGGCTACCAACTGGGGGACAGAAAAGACGCAGATCTGAGAAGACTTGAGCACCAACCTCACAGGACCCTGGGCTGAACCTGGCAGCAGGCCTTGTTGCCCATTTCTAGAGACAATTATACAATAAACAAGCCAGATCAGTGGGTAACAAAGGCTCAGGCTGCACACACATTAGTAGTTACTCTGACAGCCGTGTGCTTCCACTGCTGGTGTTTGAAGCTGTTTACACATGACATTAGCCACAGTCCATATTGTGGGAAGGTTGAAGATAGTAGGAGAGGATATCTTGATTAAATATTATCCTTCCTCACTCACGCTAGGGAGTCACGTAGCAGAGCAGATTTCCTTGTACATTTCAGGAAGCTAGTTGATGGAGTCGTGAGAATCATTCAAGTTAAGCAATTCAGTCTGGCTTGTCCAGATTGGATTGTTCCTGGTAAATCCCCTTTAGTTCCCTCTTAAAAACAGTTTTCTTTTAAAAGTAATGGTAAAGTTTACTTACATTCAGTTCACAGTATGGTCCTGAAGGCAGGCTTTATCTTGTTGCTATTGTTACAGAGAAAAGTGTGGGTTCATCCTTTGTGAGGGATGAGCCCATGTGCTGCTGGCTGTGAGCCAGCAGACAGCCAAAGGCAAAATGTAGAGAAGGCACCAAGAGAGCAGCAGAAGAGCATCAAGAGACTATCAAGAAAATCAAGAGTAAGAAGAAGATGGCTGTATAACTAGCCCTTTATAGGGTTGGCAGGGTCACACTCATCTACCTGGTCACAAGCAGGGGGAGGATGCTCCAGACCAGGTGTGACAGGAAGCCCTCGTGGCTGGAGCAACATTCCCCTGTGTGTCCACTCTGGGCAAACAGGAAATGTTGTATTTGACTGCTTCAGTGATGTTACATCCTACATATGTCTATGCTGCAGTTTATTGAGAACTATGATACAGTCTCATCTTAGGTGGGGTGCAGTGCCAAGAGTTCCATGTATACACAAAAACATGTATACAGTGGTACCTCGGGTTAAGAACTTAATTCATTCTGGAGGGCCGTTCTTAACCTGAAACTGTTCTTAATCTGAAGCACCACTTTAGCTAATGGGGCCTCCTGCTGCTGCTGTGCCGCCAGAGCATGATTTCTGTTCTCATCCTGAAGCAAAGTTCTTAACCCAAGGTACTATTTCTGGGTTAGTGGAGTCTGTAACCTGAAGCATCTGTAACCTGAAGTGTACGTAACCCGAGGTACCACTGTACTCAAACTGCTCGCTTCATACTACCAAGGCAGAGAGCATGAAAGCTCTTAAATATATTTCGGCACATTAAAAAAAGCAGAAACCTCAATATATGTAGAAATGACTTCAAGTGAAGGCCGAATTAGACATTGCTTCAAATGCATCTTTGAATCCCTGTCATATATACATATCTATATATATGGTGTGTGTGTGTGGAGGGTGTCAGTTCATAACAGGCCTGGAGAGAAAAGGGAACATTTGGCTCTTTTCCTCCCCGTGCCATTTTCCTGCGGAAAATCCCCCCACAAAGCTGCTATTTGCTGCCAATGACACATGACTGGAATTAAAGAGGTTCCTAAGGTTGCAAGACTGGAAAATGGAAATGGGTTTAGCAGCACCTGCTCTCTTTCCCTCCTGACTGGGGGCTTCTCTCCGTCAGCTCGTGACATGGAAGACGCACATTTTATTCAATGAGAATCAGCGCTCTAGCTGGGCCTTCCCAAACTTGCCACGTTCAGGCTCAATACGATGACATTGACAGCAGCGCCTGTTTGCTTCCTTCAAATAAATTGCCTATCTCATTCTCCTGATGGGGTGAAAGGAGGACAGCTGAAATGCAGGGAGGTAAGCTTGGAAGGTGAAATGAGAGCAGCTGAATTATCAAATGTATTTGAGTTTACTGAGTAGATTAACTCTTCTGCTGTAACTGAATCAACCAACTAATAGATAATTTTTTTCAGCAATTCAGTCCTCTGCTCAGCAGAAAATGGCCCTTTCCCCCTTCCTCTGCTTCTATCTCCTCAACGCATTGCCCATGATCCCATTGCTCATCTGTTGAGGTATGTAAAGGTGGAAGAACCACAATCCTGCATTTTCTACTAGACGTGTGTCTTGGCTTACTGGCTTCTGTTGTGAAGAAGACTTCATATGCCATCCCAATATTTTTAGACACCTAAAAAGGTTTGTGTGCCTCGGACTATGTGTACCAAATTGCAGCTTTTACCGGTTAACAATCCTGGTGAGTCTACACATCTAAACCATAAACCTGACCTCCTTTGTTCTCATTCTTCTGAAGAGTAAATAATATAAAGCTAGAATCCCAGAAGGAGAAACCTTTTGTCTCTCAGGTTCCGTGCAAAGGATAGCCACAAAGCTGCCCTGACAATGTTTAACCTTCAACGATTCTTAATATAGTTTTGCTTATTCATATAAATCTAGAGAGAGGGAGGCCAGAAGCGCCTTCCTTTCCTTTGTTAATGTCTTTATGAATGCAATTAGCTCTTCATTCACGCTCCTTTGTTTCTTGATCCCATTATGAGGTGGCTTACTAGTGTGCTTCTCCCAGGAGAGGCAAAAGCATCATGTAGCATTTTGTCTGTCTCTGTGGCTGAGCACTGACAAACTCAATTTGCAAGAGGCACAATGAGCACAATGAGCTGGTGCAGTTGGTCCAGGGCTGTGACATGGACAAATAGCTTTGGGTTCATGTACCTTGGGTTAACACACCTGCTACATAACTGAAAGAAGACTGAGGAGGAAATTAGCCTGATTTTCATGTAATGCCACATGTTCACCCCCCCAAAAGTGTGAATGAATACAATGAGCAATATGTTGGTTCAAGGAAAAAATAAGTATAAAAAGAGCATTCCTAGATGCTAAGGTCCAAGTCTGGAGCAAGTACTCTTTGGTGAGAGAACCCCAGTAGAGATTTAAAGTCACAAAATATGCAGCAAGGCATAGCATGGAAAAAATACCGTTAGACCTTTAAAATATGCTCTTCCAAGTTCCTTCCAAAGTTTTCCTCTTCCCCAGCATAGAAAATGACCAGACATTTAGTAAGCTAAAAATGGTTTACTTACAAACTCTTCAAAGGTCAGATTCATGCACTTTTCCATACAGCATTCACAAAAAGTTGCACAAGCAGTAAACCTTTAGTATAGGATGGCTTGCGGTCTGAGCTGGAGCAACCAGCTCAAGCCTCTTCACACACTGAGCTCAGGTGGTCTGGGAAAGGACAATAGGACTGATTACCTCGTTCCTCCCAAGGTGAGGTAAAGTGGACAAAGCTAAGGCTGGCAGAACATCATACTCTATGGCAGGCATCCCCAAACTCGGCCCTCCAGCTGTTTTGGGACTACAATTCCCATCATCCTTGACCACTTGTCCTGTTAGCTAGGGATGATGGGAGTTGTAGTCCCAAAACAACTGGAGGGCCGAGTTTGGGGGTGCCTGCTCTATGGTATTAACCTCTTCTTCAGTTAATTAGATTTAAGCATGTTGTTTATATGAGGCTGGTTTCCCCACACAACATATTCATTATTTTAGGTTCCTGTTCCTTTGCATATAATAGTTCTATGTTCGTTTTCCAAACAGAATGTAATTTTTTTAAAAAAGAATGTTGACGGTTCTAGTATCTGCTGAACAAAGTGGCACCGAAGAAAAATTTCCTCCTCTGATCCCTTTTCTACTCTTTCTGTACAATTCACTGGCTTCAGCAGAATCATTCCTCCATCTCTAGGCCTCAGCAGAGGAGTAAAATGTCCCTTTTATTGCTTTTATAAATAGCTCCCAGCTCCTTCACTTTGCCACACTCTTTTATGTCCAGGAAATAGAACCCAAGGTGAGGCTTTGTGGTTGAAGGGGGCAAAGCTCTGCAGAAAGAGGCAGAGTTTGTTCCGGATGGTTTCCATTGTATTGGAGAAGGTGAATGGGCTGCAAGCTGGGACATAGTCGAGGGGGCAACCAGCACTGATGCCAAGAGTTTGGGCAAAATACAGTCCCATCTCCATTTTCACCAGTCACAAGTCAGGGAGGAAGGCCTCAGGGAATATTTACCTCAGGATCAAGGCGGGTGGAGAGAGAAGAAACACTGACAAGGGATCTGCTGCCCTGGGTGGACCCTGCCGCCTGAGGCGCTTGCCTCAACTTACCTCATGTGTGTGCCGGCCCTGCTGACCTGTGTCTCCATTTCCCCAGCAACATAAAAGGCAATGCATAACATGATATCATTGCATTTGGTGTTTCCTCCGAAACTGCTCCAATTTATTTGGCGACTCCTTTGAGAGAGCAGATAAACAGAGGACGCCATGACATTGTGTCATGTGTTTCTTTTACCAGGGAGATGGATGGAGGTGGCATCAGGTAGAATGCAGGTTGGTCGTCATCAGGAGTTTTTGATAACACCTTGTAGTTAGCTTCCAAGTTAGACAGATGCTTTGTTTTTGAACATATTTGTTGTTTAGTCATTTAGTTGTGTCCGCCTCTTTGTGGCCCCCTGGACCAGAGCATGCTAGGCACTCCTGTCTTCCTCTGCCTCCCACAGTTTGGTCAAACTCATGTCAGTAGCTTCGAGAACACTGTCCCACCATCTCGTCCTCTGTCGTCCCCTTCTCCTTGCGCCCTCCATCTTTCCCAACATCAGGGTCCTTTCCAGGAAGTCTTCTCTTCTCATGAGGTGGCCCAAGTCTTGGAGCCTCAGCTTCAGGATCTGTCCTTCCAGTGAGCACTCAGGGCTGATTTCCTTCAGAATGGAGGAATTTGATCTTCCTGCAGTCCATGGGACTCTCAAGAGTCTCCTCCAGCACCAGAATTCAAAAGCATCCATTCTTTGGCGATCAGCCTTCTTCATTGTCCAGCTCTCACTTCCATACATCACTACTGGGAAAACCAGAGCTTTAACTATACGGACCTGGTTGGCAAGGTGATGTCTCTGTTTTTTAAGATGCTGTCTAGGTTTGTCATCGTTTTTCTCCCAAGAAGCAGGCGTCTTTTAATTTCGTGACTGCTGTCACCATCTACACACCTCGTAAACAGTGGAAGTAAGGTTTGGAGATTGGGAGCTCAGTAAGTGCCTGTTGAAGAAAAGGGCTGCGCTTGATGTCAGAGAGCAAGGACTCAGCTGGATTGATAAAGAAAAAGTTATTTATATCAGGCCTAGGCAAACTTGCCCCTCCAGATGTTTTGGGACTACAACTCCCCTCATCCCTGAATACTGGTCCTGTTACCTAGGGATGATGGGAGTTGTAGTCCCAAAACATCTGGAGGGCCAAGTTTGCCTATGCCTGATTTATATGCATTGTATGTGTGATATATCATTGTGCCACCAGATGGCGACAAGGAGTCCCGTTTTCCTCTACCGGTTTTCCCTGTTTAAATTTACAATGCTTTAAACTGAAACGCTTCTTTTATGTGTCTAGATCCAGCCCAAATATCTCTTACTCACTTGCATCCAGCGCAATAACATTGCTCTTTCCCCCTTAACATTCTCAATATATTTTATTCTTTATCCCTGTACTTAGGTCTGCTCCTCTTTCCTCCAGCAAAAATATACCTAATGCAATGAGAACTTTTGCTGGGAAAGGTGAGTGATTTTGAGCCCTGGCATAAGCGAGAAGGCCGAGAGGAAAACAAGACTGCCCCCGTTGGCTTCTAGCTTCTCATCTTGAGATTTAATTCCTTCTCCTGAAAAGCGCAAGGAAGCGAAATCTTTGAAACGTCGGGTCAAGCAGCGAGCTTTCCTAAGAGATGCAATTGCAGTTGCAATCTTGTCAAGCTGCTGTTGTACGGATGTCAGAGCGCACAAATTGGCAGAGGAATCCTTTCATTGTGTGGTCTAGTCATTCTCTTGCCTTCAGGCTCCCACCTGAGAAGCTGGGGTTGGGTGATGGGGCGGGGGGGGGCAGTGTTGAAAAATGGCCCCCTCCCTCTGATCTGTCCCATGGACAATTCGCTAGTAGTTAATGAAGGGCAATAGGAAGTGCTAGGTTCCCCCCCCCCAATGTTGATAATTTCCCTCTAATGTCTAATCATTCTAGGATTCTGCTCTCTTAATATGGAGGCATGAAAATGATTACTGCAAAAACCTTCCACCAGGTCAGGAAAATGCGGTAGATTATTCTCTTGTCCTGAGGGCTCTGTGTCCCTTGTGTCTCCATTTTCGTACATCTCCTGGAGCCACGACAATGGCAAAGGATGTGGAACATCGGTAGAAGCGTGCGTTTCAAACCCTTGGCCATTGTCACAGCTCCGCGCCTGTGATTTTGAGGAAGACATTAATGGGTAAAAATGTGATGGCAGAGGTTTGATTTCTCTTCATTCCTCCCAGGAACCGTCTGACAGCCCCAGGCCCGAGCATGTGTCTCTCTTCCCAACTACTCTGTCACCCTGGTAACCATGGAGACCATGACGATCGATTAGATGCCATCTGATCTCGGCCTCGTAAAAAAAAAAGAAGACAAGCCACATGCACACACAAAACAGGCAGCAGATGGCAGCCAGGCCACTAGGCCCATCTCCAGAGACGGAGGAGGGAGGGGGAGATGGGGAGAAGCAAAGATCAGGAGCCTGTGGCAGGGAGAAGGGGAGAGGAGAGGAAGGAGAAAGGAGCAGAGAACAAACAAAGGGAAGGGTGGAGGGGAGGGAGAAGAAACAACCACAAAGGAAGATTAGGATAGAAGAGGGCAGCATCTGGGTCTCAGGCCAGCCTTGGTCTGCCAGGGTGCCCAATTTGGCCTCCAAAGCTGGTTTATCCACACACACAACCACGCCCACCTGTCAATCTGCTGGCATCACTGGGTGATGTCAGCTGAAGGGTGGCGGGAAGAGGGTGCAACCACATAACACCGGTCCTGAGAGATCTGCGTTGGCTCCCAGTATGTTTCTGAGCGTTGGTGCTGACCTTTAAAGCCCTAAACGGCCTCAAAGGCCCAGTATCCCTGAAGGAGCATCTCCACCCCCATCGTTCAGCCTGGACACTGAGGTCCAGCACCGAGGGCCTTCTGGCGGTTCCCTCTCTGCGAGAAGTGAGGTTACAGGGAACCAGGCAGAGGGCCTTCTTGGTGGTGGCGCCCTCCGTGTTGAACACCCTCCCGTCAGATGTTAAGGACATAAACAACTATCTTACTTTTAGAAGGCATCTGAAGGCAGCCCTGCTTAGGGAAGTTTTTAATATTTAATGCTGTATTGTTTTTAACATTCAATTGGAAGCTGCCCAGAGTGGCTGGGGAAACTCAGCCAGATGGGCGGGGTATAAATAATAAATTATTATTATTATTATTATTATTATTATTATTATTATTATTGCCTCATATCTCCAAATACAAGAAACACCCTTTGCTTTTAAAGGAAACCTAGGAATCAGGTGGCTATGGGAATGGCAGCTGTCCTCCCCGTTCCCTCCCCATCCCCATTGCCCATCCCCTGCCACTCCTGGTCACCGCCATCCACATGAGACTGGTATAGGAGGGAGATATGAAAATCGGAGCTTGCTGTACACCTATCACCCCAAGTCATTTAGAACCCTGAGGCCACTGTCGCAGGGTCATCGGAGCATGTGGTGGAGAGGGGGGGGCCTGTGAGCAGCGCCCTATCCATCCCATCATGAGAGGAGCACTTGAATGTCGTGAAGTGTGACAGAAGTGCTCTGGAGACACATTCACTGCATTCTGATACATCTGATTTCAGTAGAGAGCATGTGTTTGAACCACTTCCACCACATCTGGAATGTGTGCCTTCACTCTTAGTGAGCTTTCTTTAATTTGGGGGCCAAAGTGGACATCATCTCAAGGCTTTTCTGTTAGGAATTCTAGGTGTGGATATTCCAACGGAACAGAAAATACTTTTGATGTATGTGACGACAGCCTCACGGATGCTGTTAGCCCAGAGATGGAAAGAAGACAAAGTCCCTACCAGAGAAGAATGGCAGATTAAACTGTTGGACTATGCTGAAATGGCAAAACTGAACGGAAAGCTCGGGAACCAAGAAGAACAAAACTTTAACAAAGAATGGGAAAAATTTATAATTTATCTTGGAGACCACTGTAAGCAGATGAAAACGTTAGCAGGATTGCAGTAACACTTGTAATGTACCAAATATTATGGAGAAAATGGAGTGACATGAAATATGGTCTATTGAATAATATGCAGCTGAAAAGGTTAATAATAGGACCCATGGAAGGGAAGGTGGGAAGTCCAGAGATTCGGAGGAATCTTTAAATATGGATATGTATGGTTGTGTTGTTATAATTTTATATTTGTAAAGCCAAATAAAAATTATTGTTTTAAAAAACACACAAAGTAGACATCATCTTTCTTTCCATTGCAGATAACAGATGTCACCCCACCCACCCCCCACCCTCCTGCGATCTGAATCAGGATGGCTGTAGATGCCGGATAGTTCTCCACTACTCCTCTCCAAAGTCCCAGGTCCAGGGTCCCAGGCCTGCTATTTACTCTAAAAATACTATTTTAAAAGCGCAAATGCTAATTGTGTGAGTGGTGTCATGTCCAGCTGTGTCCAGGGGAAGAAAACAGCTCACCACCCCACATCTCAAGATCCTCATGCTTCATGGGGTTACAGGCAAAACGCCTAATGAAACTTGACAGTTTTACAGAATTCAGGTTAACTCTCCTCCCTTTGAGGCGCAAATCATTTCGGAAAAAGAATATTTCTATACAGTTTTTTTAAATGCATGCAGGGAACTTTTCCTGTTTTATTATTTTCTTTCTAAAACACTTGCTGGGTTCAGTTTAGGTGCATAATAATACTAACGGCAGCAATGTTCCATTAATTTTTGGTTACTTGGTTAAAAACGACAGTATTTAGATTTAACACTTTCAAAGGTACCCCAATTAATCAGACAGCAGACAAATGATTTTCTATTAAACAAATTACAAAAACTGTAGGAAACAGGTGACATCGTGGAAGAGGCACCGCTGCTTCTCCTGCCCATAGTGGGGAATGCCTGTTCTAAGATGGTGCTTGATATCATATTTACAACAGATGAAATAATGTTTTTTCTCGCTTTAGAACTTTTGTATTCAAAAGAACATGCATGCAGATGCCATCTATTTATTAACTAAAACTGATACAATTAGTAGTAAGATTTCTTTACTCACTTGACAGTCATTATTATTATGATTATTATAATTATACCATAGAGTACTATGTCTTTTATCTTTTACTCATATAGAAGCATAAATGTACGTACATGATGCTAAACCAGATAATGTAAGCGTAAGGAGATCTCCGGCTCCATCTCCTCCTTCTCCTCATTCAGTCAACAGCACATTCACAAACACCCTGTCCCTGATCACCTACTTGTTTTCCTGTCTTCCAAGGAACGTTCCGAATAATTGGCTTTAAACCCTTTGCTCTGTTAAACTCCTTTACAGATTCTGTTCAAGATATTTAATATGTACGCTAGCTCCCTTTTCGATATAATAAATTTTCTGGGTCTCTGGGTAGGTTGATCCTTGGGGCTGCCAACTTCTGGAGTGCTTCCAGCTCTCGGCATCAAAAGTTCCCCAGAAGAGTGTCTGGGATTTGCATGTGAGAATGCCAGGCTTGCATGCAAGCAACACACGTCGTCGTCATAACACTTCCTGAGTGGAAAACTTGCTCCGGGAGGGAAGAGAGAGGCAGCTTCTGACATCACCTCAATGCTGGAACCAATTTCCCCAGAGCCCAAACAAACCTGAAGAGAATGTTGTGCAACTGGGCAAAACGAGGTGTGTGCACTTGCACCGGAGTCCCACTGCTCAGATTATATACACTGGTATGCATCCGCTGATAAACACAGCGCGTATTTCCCACGGGCAAGAGGAAGAGAACGCATGCAGAGCTACAACGGTGCATTGTTTCCCAGCTGGAAAGAACAGTGGCTGGTGAGGAGGAGGAGTTTGGATTTGATATCCCGCTTTATCACTACCCGAAGGAGTCTCAAAGCGGCTCACATTCTCCTTTCCCTTCCTCCCCCACAACAAACACTCTGTGAGGTGAGTGGGGCTGAGAGACTTCAGAGAAGTGTGACCGGCCCAAGGTCCCCCAGCAGCTGCAGGTGGAGGAGCGGGGAAGTGAACCCGGTTCACCAGATTACAAGTCAACCGCTCTTAACCACTACACCACCTTGGCTCTCTCAGCTGCCAGTCCCAAGTTTATAAAGCCAAGGGAGGCACCTGGAAAAGTACGGTGGGTAGCAGGCAGCAGGAGAAGGGTGGCGAGAGTGGAGCCCTTGCAAGAGAGGAGTGGGCTAAGCATGGATACGATGGATACTTGCAAACACTGGTGCTTGGCAGGAACGTCTGGAATGCAGATGTCATTATGGCATAAAACAGCTGTTCCTTTTCCTTCCAGCACGTTTTTAATTCTTAATGTAATTATTTTATTCCATTTCAAGTGGATTTTCAGTTACAGCAATTCGGAACTTTGTTCAAGAGGGTCCAATCAATATCATTTCCAAAACAAGCCGGATTGCTGCCATGAGACTTGTGATCATTTGGGTCATTTTTCTTTGGGCAAAAGTAATTCTTCTCAAGATTCCTCTCATTTATTATTTGTTTGTTTAACAGGTTTATAGGCTGCCTTTCATAAGTCAGAATAAACAACAGAAGCCAAAATAGAAAGGTAAGACATGTCAAGAGGTATAGATTATCAAGAAGGATCTAGGCTTCCAAGATCTGACATAGCCTTAAGATTTCAATTTAAATAAAAAATATATTGCTCAGAATCCCATATCAAAAGCACATGGAGGAAAAGCATAGTTGGAAAAAAAGGTGGTCCAGAAGTAGGGCCGGCTCACCCATGAGGCAAGCTGAGGCAACTTCGCAGGTGGCAGGATCCACAGGGACAAGGGAAGCCTCATCCGCACTGCTGTAGTGGTACCATTGACAGCTGCGGCATTCTCCTTGGAGGCTGGATCCGTCCCCTCCTTGGCAGTCCCCCAATACGGCCTGTGTGCAAGGGAGGGTTGAGAAAAGTAAGGAAGAGGGGGGAAAGGAGTGAGATGAAAATGGGGGTGCAAATGAGGTTGCAAAGATGGAGAGAGTAGGAGGCAAGGGAATGAGGGTGAAGTTGAAAGCAGGAGCATGAAAGGATCTGAAGAATAAAAGGGGGTGGCTTCATAGTTGGGCAAAAGGTGAAAAGGGTGCTGAGGAGGGCAGTGCAGTGCTGGGTTTATGTATAAGCTAAACAAACTCTAGCTTAGGGCCCCACTCTCTTGGGGACCCCCAAAATTTAAAGGAATAATAATAATAATAATAATAATAATAATAAATTTTATTTATACCCCGCCAGAGCGGGCTCAGAGTGACTAACACCAATAAAATTACAATTTTATATATATATAAAAACAATTTAAAATACAGGTTAAACTATAATTTAAAATGCAGCCTCATTTTAATAGTAGCCCATAGATCAAAACCATAAGGGTGGGAAACATAAGGGTCAGACTGAGTCCAAACTAAAGGCCAGGCGGAACAGCTCCATCTTGCAGGCCCTGCAGAAAGATGTCAAGTCCCACAGGGCCCTAGTGTCTTGTGACAGAGTGTTCCACTAAGTCGGGGCCAGTACTGAAAAGGCCCTGGCCCTAGTTGAGACCAATCTAACCACCTTGTGATGTACATTTCTAAAATATAAGATAAAAACCAAATAAAATAAAACCTACATAGAGCAACCATGTTTTGTGTTGTGTTGGCTCCTATGATGTAAGTCATGGGCCCGCCTGCTAGCCTGCTCCCTCAAATATCCCTGGTTTGCTCATTTCTATATATAGGGTGCCTACATTCTGCATGGACTGGTTGCGTGGCAACATGTGCAAATGGCTTTAGATACCTATTAGGTCCATAAATTACCTTATAGCATATATTCAACACAAAAAACAGTGACAATTTGTTGTTGACAAAGGACAGCTGGACATAGAAAGGGCCCCATTACCTTCAGCAGCTGAGGGCCTCATCAAACCTAAATCCGGCCCTCGGGCTGGGCAATATATTGATATATTGTCCGAAATCAGTTTGAAGTCCATTTTGTGATATAGGTTTCATAATTTGTCACCTGGCAATATATTGTGAATCATGATGTGTGTGTGTGCTATGCAAAAATCACAATGCAGGAAAAACCGTGACGCCACATAGCTCCATCCTTATTTCAGATATCGGGAAGTTATCACGATGTTGAAAACCAGATACTGTATTGCCCAGCCCTAGCGCTGAGCAGTTGCACTGTGTGGGAGGAGGAAGCAAATTGCCACGGGGGTTGTTTGTGTGCAAGGGGGAATTGCACAAAAGGAGGGGGGCATGAACACAGGGTGGAGGTGAAAACGGGTGCAAAGTGGGCTGCAGAATAGAAGAGAGGGGGCTTCAGAAATGGGGCTGGTTAGGGGAAAAGCGAGCTCAGTGCAGGGGACACTTGGGTTGCAAATGTGATCCGTGCGGAATGCACGTTCGCAACCTGCAGCGGCGCATCTGCGCACACGCGGGTTGCAATTCGGCACTTCTGCGCACACGCAAAGCGCAATTTAGCGCTTCTGCACATGCGCGACCACCAAAACCTGGAAGTAACCCGTTCCAGTACTTCTGGGTTTCGGTAGTCCGTAACCCAAAAAAACGCAACCTGAAGCATCTGTAACCCAAGGTATGACTGCAGTTGCATGGGGTGGGAATGGGAATGGGAAACTATGGGGCAAATGGCAGGGGGCTCGACAAGCAGATGCACCGCCCCTAGTTGTTGTTGTTGTTCTTATATTTCCAGCTCAATTATACTGTCTCTAGGAATTAAACAGAAGCCGATGCTTTGCAAAATATCTCATTCCATTTCATAGCTAAACAAACAGATATGTCAACGAAGTTTTCACCAGTCTAATGAAGAGGCAAAGCAAACTAGCACAAAATGAAAATAGAAACCCCGCAGGGGCAAAAGGATTAGTTCTGGTAACATTTTATTTTAACAGGGCGCCTCCATTTCACATTAACCATGCGGTAATATATTCAGATGATACGGGAGAAGTGTCATGAAACACTGGAAAGCTTTGGTGTCAGAAGCTATTACAATCCTCCCGGAAGCCTGTCTGCAACTGTGTCAAAAATGTCACTAGCGGTAGATGCTGGACTAGGGATGCAGCCCAAACTGGAAGGTGCCTCTAGAGAGGAGCAGCTCCTGGCGCTCTCCAGGCATCATTTCCCCAGGGGGGGAGCTACATGCATAATTGCTGATGACTTCCCACACTGTTGGGCAAGAATGCCATTTATCTCTGTGTACATCCTGCTATGTTCTCTCCATGTCGGGTGCGGCATGAATGGGATGTAAGCCAGGGATGAGCTTCGTTGTCCCTGTTAGACGTCCTGCTCCATGATTGCAGTCATGAGATTGTTGTCTGTCAGATGACGGAGTATGTTTTGACTCCACAGAGTGAGAAGTGATGGAGACAGGATGTTTGTGTTCCTGTGTTCCGTGAAGTGGGACTATTGTCCTTTGTCCTTTCTCTCTTTGCTGTCTGATGCTAGAGAGAGAGGGAGCCATGTTGCAGTGCTCCGTGTGTGTTTATATGTAAATAAAGTAGATTAGCCAAAATGCTGAGTTGCTGTAACGCAACTGTGCAACCTCTGCGGATCCCTAAGTGTGCCGGTGTCTGTTGGCATCAGTCGCTGTGATGTTTGGGCTGAAGAAAGCTTTTGAAGCTCCCAAACGAACGACCAGGAGGGAGAGAACATGCCAGTCGGGCATGTGTCTCTGCCAGGGTCCTACTTGAGTGTAGGCTGACAGTCCCTGACAGTCCCTCCCTCCCTCCCTTGCCTTGCCTGCTGGCTCCTACCACCTTCTTCTCTGCACCGAAGCAATGTGTGCAGGTGCAGAAATACACCTATTGGCTCCTTTCCTTACATAGCAGCGCACATCCTTTGAGAAATAGGCCCTGTGGCTCAGGGGTAAACCCAGCCCTCTGGGCCAGCCTTCAGGCCACCTCCCCAAGTACTGCAGCCTCCTGGCTTGCAAGTCATGCTGCCTTTCTCTCTTTTTTTACCCAGACACCAGCAAATCTTTAAGTCACCTACGTTATTATAGTTGTTGTTACAGAATCATAGACTCATAGACTAGTAGAGTTGGAAGGGTCATCTCGACGCACCCTTCTGCAATGCAGGAACCGCAGCTAAACATAAATTATGCTAATGAACACTAATGAGTCTATAATAATAATAATTTATTTCTTGTACTGACAGATTATTAAAAACTACACAATACATCAGACATTAAAAGCTTCCTAAACCAGGGTTGCCTTCAGATGTCTATGGAAGGTTGTATAATTGGTTATCAATAATAATAATAATGATAATGATGATGATAATAATAATAATAATATTCTGAGTAGGACTAGCATTGGATACATTGTTATTGCAATAACAATTTGGGGGTGGGGGGAGATGAAGATTGCAACCTGCAGCCTGAACCTATGCATGTTCCAGATGTGGCTGTGTAAAATGGAATCTCTCAACTTATTTTAAAAATAAAAGCAATCCAAATGTAAAAACCAATAGAAACATGTGTGTGTGTGTGTGTGTGTGTGTGTGTGTGTGTGTGTGTGTAGAAACAATAACAATTCCATATATGTATAAAAACAATAAAAACAATTGCATACATAAAAACCAGACAACTGCATATGTAAAAGCAATTACAGTTCTTACATGATTTTATTAAATCAGAATTGTGGAAAGGGTAGAATGGAGAGAACAAGCAAACTGTACATTGGGCAGTTGCAGTTCTGGGGTTGAGGACATCTCTTCTAGAAACGAAGAGGTTCAGGAAGCAATTAATTAAGTGGCTGATAAGAGAGTCAGAAGCAGAAGTAGGACAGGGGCTTTTTTAAAAAAAAGCCAAGGCAAACACCTGAGGGGAAAGAGTTGAGTTGCAAGCCCAACACAAAATGGCCCTGCGACTGAAATGCAAGGTTCATAACAGAGAAAGGCAGCGGCTCCTCCTCTGTGCCTCAGTAGTGCATCTTCCTAGCCTTGCCTGAAAAATGATTGTGCTGCTATTCTGCCCCTTAAATCCTTAGCAGATTTACTGTTGTTGGAAAAGAAGATGGAAGAAATAGTTGGAAAATGTCACATATTGATGCCAGTGTATTATGGACCCTACATACAGTTTCACAAAGGAGGTAAAGGGAGATTGCACCTTGAAGACTTCATCTGGACATACCTGTGATCTGATTACTCCTTGTTTTTACCGCTGTGTGAAGCATGTGGTTGTGTGAACCGAGAGTCCAGTTGTGCAAATCAATCTCTGCTACAGTTCATGATGCCTTGTGGAAGCAGGCAGAGAAAGGGGAAAGCTCTCAATCACGGGATGGGCTGGCGGATCCTAGCTGGAAACAAGACAACCTGAGAACTTATTTGCTTCCATTCAGCCATAGGAGCAAACTCCTAGGGGCCAAGGTCCCTTCGGCTCCCCCAACAAAATATTTTGAGGGGGCTGCCCCCCAAGTTGATGGGCATTGCCACTCAAATGGTGTGCGTGTGCTGCATTTTGTGATTGATTATGCAGGGCAGGGCTTACCTGGCACCCCCCAGATATATTATTCAACTTAGCACACCTGCACTCAGCCCCGAAGCTAGAAGGGATCCCACTCAAACAAAATTTACACTAGCAATAGCTGCCAGGCACAGCTAGCCCAATACATTTTGGCACCTGAGGCGAAATACAAAATTACTTTCAAATGCAGATGTTTCATACCACCCCAATTGCTGAGAGGTGTGAGATTCCAGGGACACCAGGAACTTTAGCCGGGGTTCATGTTTCCTTTGGGAAATGAGGCACATTGGAGACCGTGGTGTCTTTATGATATATGGTTCATTTGCACATATCTACAACCTAAGCCTTCGATGGGGGGTTTCACTGCATAATCGCCCCCAAGAGAGTCTCGTTTCTCCCATAGCTGCAGGCTTAGGTTCAAGCAGAAATCCACCTTTGTGCTCTCTTTCTCCAGCTTGCCAGATTTACCAGCCTGCAACCTTTTTTTCTCTACCTCATATCCCACCCAACTCTCATCTCTACTTCAAATACTGCCTTTTTTCTTCTAACTAACCCTGAATTAAGGGAGCGGCTGTCTGGCACAGAGACCCCTCTTTTTGGCTTTCCTAATGGCTCATCGCCTTCCTTTTCTTCTCCCAATGGCCCATCACCTCAGGCGATTTCCTGAACACAATAAACTGTGTCCAGGGATTAGGACCCAGGCACCAGTTTAACTCTCCAAGCCTTGGTTAAATTCTAACACCTCCTGGACACAGGAATTTCGGGGAGCCTGGCACCCACAAACTCATAACACTACACACCACCCTGTCTTAACTGGAGAGGCTTTCTGCTATTACCTCACACCGCATCACAGAAATAATGCTGCTCAGTTGTTCAGTTTTGCTTTTTTTTCTTTTTCTTCTTGGCATGTACATCATTCTAATTTTATTTCTAACCCTTCTGTTAGCAAATATTTTTTTTTTCTTCCAGTAGCACCTTAAAGACCCCTCCCCACCTTCTCCCCTCCCCACCTTCTCACTATATAGAAGGATCTGGCAACTTCTGTTTCAGTGTATCTGAAGAAGTGTGCATGCACACGAAAGCTCATACCAAGAACTAACTTAGTTGGTCTTTAAGGTGCTACTGGAAGGGGGAAAAATTATTTGTTTTGACTATGGCAGACCAACACGGCTACCTATCTGTAACTGGAACCTTCTGTTAGCAGTTGCTTTTGACCTGCACAAAACTGGCAGTGTCTCAAATATCATGGAGTACATTGTTGCTGTTCCACGGCTGTATGTGGTCCGTTGTTATAGCCTCAGAGTTGCGCACGCCATCCGGTATGGCTGGCAGAACCTCTGTCAGTGGAGAGGCACCAGAGTTGAGGCCTCTGGGGCATTTCCCCAGTAATGGTGGTGGGGCTGAGATGGTCTTGCCAGATGGCTCAGGAGCAGCTCCTGATGCTCAGCTGTGGGCCTGGGCAGCAAGAGCACTTGCCAAGCCAGTTCTCTGGAAGCAGCCCCTGGGGGCTGGCAGCAGGCGAGATGCCACATGTGAACTTGCCGGGTCTGGCGACTGGAGAAAGGTGGGCACACAGGATAATTTGGCCATTCCTTTCTTTTTAGAGGTGCACGTGATCTGAATCTGTTGGATCTGGACCCCGAGTTGTCCCCTCTTGGAACTAGAAATGTGGACAGTTGGTAGCAGCTGCCCTTTGGGCGAAGATACGAGCACAGAAAAGTTGTGTTTGTGCCCATCTTAAGCCTCAGCCAGCCAATGCCAGAGCAGGAGGAGGGCAGCTGGTTTACTTTGGGCGGCTGGAGAGAAAGGAGAGAAAGAGGGAAGGAAGAGGGAAGGAAGGAACAAGAACAAGGCACAAGAAACACATGCAACTTTGACAAAGGACCAAGAAATACACCCATGCAAGTGATCCAGCCCAGCCCAGAGCCCATAGAGCAGCCACCCCAACTGGATGCATAAGCCCCAGCCATCATGCCCAATGGTCAGAGATGATGAGAGCTGTAGCCAAAACATCCAGAAGGCAGCAGTTTGAGGGAGATTGGGCGGCAGTGCCAGGTTTAAACTACGGAGATCACGTCCACATTCCCGCTCAGCTGCAAATCTGCTGAGTAAGCTTGTGCCTGTTGCTATTTATCAACCTGGCCTACCTCACAAGGTTGTTGTGAGGCTAGCCGTTTATTTCAAGGGCTTCCGCCTCCCATTTCAGCAGAGGCTTCTAAGTCGGCTGTCCCGAGAGAGGGTGGGGTGAGAATGTAATTGGCAATATTTGAAAAGCATACCAACTGCCTTGAGTACCAAGGCAGGCCAGCAATATACATAAACAAAGGATGAAAACAGTCAGTCCTCATGCAGCAATATTTCTAAACTGTTCCTTTTATTTTTATTTTTATTACCGGTACTTGGGCAGGACCGGGACAGGAAAAGCAAGACCCTGTGTAGTACAAAGATGCTTTGTTTAGTTAAAGGAACTAAAATAGGATGCCTGTGATCAGGGCTGGTGCTATCCTTAGGTGAACTAGGCAGCCACCTTGGGCACAAACCTCAAAGGTGTAGTACAGTGGTACATTCGTTCTTGACCTGAAACCGTTCTTAACCTGAAGTACCACTTTAGCTAATGGGGCCTCCCGCTGCTGCCACGCCGCCAGAGCACGATTTCTGTTCTCATCCTGAGGTAAAGTTCTTATCCCGAGGTACTACATCTGGGTTAGCGGAGTCTGTATCCCGAGGTGTTTGTAACCCGAGGTGTTTGTAACCCGAGGTACCACTGTACTGACCTTTGAGAGGCACAGTTTTATACAGATTACTTTGTGTAATATGCAGTGTTCGAAACTCCCATTGTTCCAGGCGCATTTTGCAACAGGGAATTTCATTAGCGCAAGCAGTATCTGAGCTCTGAAATCGTAGTACTGCACCTACGATTTCAGATTAAAACTACAGAGTGGAAGGAAAGGAGGACCTTTTTCTGCCTCCCCACTTCCAGCTGCTCTCTGAAGACTGGAGAAGAGACCCTCTTGAGAATATTAGGGGGTGGGCAGGGGAAGCACTAGACCATGTGAAAAGTGAACATAATATTTTAGCTGCAGTTCATTTGTTTTCAGCTTTGTATTCTTGTCATAAAAAAGTGCGCCTAGACAGTCCGTTGTTGCGCCCATAACCTCGGTCTAAGGTGCCATTTAGCTCCTAGCTTTCATATCTCAGTTTCTAACACTGGTTACAACTTTCTGATAATATTTTACTTTATATTCTGAATAATTTTATCAGTTCTGAAGTACTTTGTGCATTAGAATTGTTTTTTTATGCTTATTTGAAATGGAAAGACCACAGAGTTGATGGGAGGTTATGTAATATATATGCACATGGAAAGTGAAAAGGCACTTAATTTTAAACCTTACAGTCAGATCTTAATCTTATGTAGAAAATGAATTCATTTTTCTAGAGAGCTACAGCTGATTAAAAAAGGACCATCTGGAGCTGAGTGCAGAAAGGCAGAAAAAGCTAAGGGGCAAGCTAACCGGGGTGGGGGGGGGTTCTTCCCTGAATTACCTTTGTACACAGAAAGCACTTGAAAGCACAAGAATATGTGGCTATACTCTTGCTGAAAATAGGGAGCTGGATGTGGTGCTCCTGCTACGAATTATATAAACTCTAAGACATACGTTTCACTCATGGGAGATATTTCTGGAAACCACACAGAGGAAGAAGAGGATGTCAACAAAAGTGAAAATACTGCAAAGTCTGCAAAAGAAGATGTTCTTGTACCAGATTTGAATCGCAGTGATTCTGCTCACTGCCCTAACTATTGCAGTGACAATTTTAAGCATCTTACAATAAGGACCAGACCAGATTGTATCACATAATTTTCCCAAAGACTCAAAAAAACCAGAAGATTTTCTCCTATGCACCACAAGAGAATACTAGCAAATGGTACAGAAGTGTGCTGCCAATGGTTTGAAATATTCAACCTCAAAATATGTGGCTTTTTGTTTTTGCTGTAAGTTGTTCGGCAAAAGAAACAGTGCATCAGCCATACCAGAAACCGGTTCAAAAGATGCCTTGAAACCACTCAGATATTACCTTTGTTGCATATATGCTGCTTTAATAGAAATCTTTGACGACACAAACCCAAAGCGTTTATCTGAAAACACTTCCCAAATTGAAGCTAAGGCTCTTGCTGATGCAATTTGGAAATTCAAGTTTGTGGTATCCCTTGTTAGATGCTACAACACCCTTTTTGAAGACAATCTTACAAGCTAGCTACTACAAAATAAGGAAACTAATTTAAATTCAGCTACAAGCCAACTGCAGGTGACCAAGAATTACATTGTGTGGGCTGCAGGGATGCTGAGGGTTTTCAACAAGTTTTGATAGATGCCACTGAGATTGCAAAGGAGCTAGAACTACTGCCAGACTTTGAGACAGAGCAAGCTAGAAAAAGAGAGAGAGAAATGGCAGTCTGAGTATGAGAAGAGGCACTGCAAGGAGGTTTCTACTATGCTGTCTTAGACATGGCCATACAATCTGTTGAAGAGATATTCCAACAGCTACAACAATATAATTCCCTGTTAGGCTTCCTGTATGATAGATATAGATGATAGATAGATTAGATAGATAGATAGAT
>JAXCMG010000032.1:177117-192870 GCA_034642415.1 Podarcis siculus | reverse complement strand
GATAGATAGATAGATAGATAGATAGATAGATAGATGGATGGATATAGATCTAGAGCTGTATGAGACCTACAGGCATAGGGCTGTATATAAATTATAATAACAACAAAAATCTACTGAAGATGTACTTGAATTTGGAAAAACCTTTGATGCACAATGGAAGCAATGAAACTGATGCTGAAGATCTGTGCTGTGAACTTATAGCAATACTGTAGCTTGAAGACTTTCAAAGTCTATGCAACCACAAGGAATACTTCTCTTCATACTGCAACAATAACTCAAGGATAATGTTCCTAATGTTTCTGTTGCTCTAAGGATCCTTTTCACACCTCCAGTGTCAGTGGCAAATGGTGAACTCAGTTTCTCCAAGCTCAGACTTATAAAAAACTTACATTTGCTCAACAATGTTGCAAAAGAGACAAGTTGGCTTGACAACTATCTCAATGGAACATGCCTAAGTATCAGCTCTTGACCCGAAGGAATTGGTGGAAAAATTTGCAAAGGAAGTGAGATGGTGATGTACCTGAAATTAAAACTTTTAAGAGACTTAAATTTTAACATCACAATTTACAAAATGATTCAAAATGATTTGTGTGCTAAAACATTTTCTTTTGTATTTGAGAAAGATAACCAAAGATCGTCGTATTACTTATTATTGCAATTTATTTATTTTTTAGCAGTTTCAAGTTTTGTGCTTTTCTTTTCTTTTTCCCAACCAGACTTAAGGGCTGCACAAAACCTTTCTGCCCTCCAGCAGAGAGGAATGGCCACGGGGACTGCCAGCCCTGCCTTCTACATCCCAAGGCAGTGGCCTCACCCTGACTAATGCTAGAGACCTGCAGTGGTTGTCCATTTGCTCCTGGGCCAAGTTCAAGGTGTTACTATTAGCATATAAAGCCCGTAGCAACTTGGGGTCAGTTTACCTGCGAGATCACCTTGCCCCACCTGTGCCCACTCAGCCACTTTGCCAGCGGAACTGGCACTACTGCAGGTGCCACATAACAGCCACATTGGTCAGCATTTAGTGTGGCAGCACCTGCACATCGGAACTCTATTGAGATCAAGCAGACACCTTCACTGCACTCTTTCTGTGGCCTGCTAAAAACAGTCTTGTTTAGAGGAGCCTATCCAAATGCTTACAAAGTTGAGCTCTTTTTAATCAGTTTTGGTATTTTTACTTGTGTATGTTTTAAAGTACGATTGCAAATTCTTGTTGATTTTACAGTGTTATCTTTTTGCAAACCACTGGGAGGTGGTTGGGTTTGGTTTTTTGTTTTTTTGCAATCAAGAGGTTATAAATCTTAGGAAATAAAAACAAATACAACAGACACATTTCGCCAGAATGCATGGCCCTGCATGCTTGCCGAGGAAGAAGAGGGAGACGGCACTAGAGGGCACGACCTGAACCAGTGGATTCAAATGACAACAAATGATGAATTTCTTATAGCAAGAAATGTGGAACGGATTCCTTCCGAAGGTGGTAGGCTCTCCTTCGTTGGAGGTTTTCCAACAGAGCTTGGATGGCCATCTTTCATGGATTATTTAGCTGTGATTCCTGCATTGCAGGGGTTGGACTAGATGACCCTGGGACCCGTTCTGAAACAACAACAACCACGTAGTGCTTAAGGTCAGGGTTCTGCTTCTTCTTGCAGATGATGCTGGACTGCGGGGTTGGGCAGCTCTAGCAGCAAGGCCGGCGACAGCTCCACACACGCGAGCGCCCAGCGGAAGCCGAAGGTGCACGTGTGAATCCTCCTCGGCTGGCGCATCTCCATCTCTCCTCTCCCGCGGATGCTGCCCTCCGAGCGGCTGGCTGGCTGGCTGGCATCTCGGGGCCCTGAAACTCCCACCCGGTGACAGATGTCAAGTCCAATTAAGCGGCGCGCCTCTCGCTGGCAGTCCAATGGGATCGCCCATTGGGTAGCAACTTCGACGCGGCTGGGGGGGGGACATGCCGGCGCCTCCTCCCTCCTGCGCCTTTATAGCCAGCCGCTTCTCCGGGACGAGAATCCACCGGAACCTGCAGGGGATCCCGGCGCATCTCTCCACCCCCGGCCCACCCCCAGCCCCCTTACCGGAGAGGCCGGCCCTCGGCTCCGGGGGGGCCCCGGCTGCTTGGTGGGCTCCCTCCGTCCGGAGCCCGGGAGCGATGCGCACCAGACCTTGATGGGCAGCAAGGGGCCCCGCAGCCGGCCTGGGCTCCCTCCTTCCTCCCGCAGAAGGGCCAAGGCGGCGAGGGGCGACGGAGAAGGGAGGAAGGCGCAGGAAGAGGCGTCGTCTGAACAAAAGCCCCGTCGGGCCCGCCGCCCTGCGCGCCCGCTCTCCTTCCTCCTTAGCGCGCCGCCTCTTTTGTTGCGCGCCCCGATCATGGCATGACCAGCACCCCTGGAAGCACCAAGCCACAATTCAGCGTCCTCTGGCCTTAGAGAGACCTGGCTAGAGACCTGCGGAGGTGTCGTCCCCCCCCATCTTCCCCCCCCCCGGCCCGGATGTTTTGTTTTTTCTTTCCCCGAGTGCATTTCATTTCTCGTTTGTTGACAGTTGCGCTCTCTGCCTCCATTTCTGCCAGGCGATGAAAACGATTCCGGTCTAGCGATAGGATTTATTTTTTATTTATTTTTCATATGTGGATCACTCTCTCCCCCCCGCCCTCTATCTCTCTCCCTCTTTCTCCTTTTGTGTTGTTTCATGTCCAAAGACTAAGATGAACCCCTTCTGGAATTTTATTTGAGGCGCGGAAAAAAGGGGGTCGGAGGCGTTGCAAGAAAGGGTGTCGTCAAGGCTCCTGCAAGGTAAAGTCCTTTAAAAAAATGTTCACCAGGTGAGGCTGGCTGGGCAGGGACGGAAAACAGGGCGATGGCTCGGTTAGGCCGTAGGGATTTGCGTAAGAAGATGCCTTAAAAATGAATTCAAAAATGATGATGATTATTATGATTTTAAAAAGGGCTCTGAAGACCCACGTTCCTGGGAGGCACCTTCCCTCGAGTCGCCAGCCTAAGTATATAGATTTACTTGGCAAGCAGAAATAAATGCCTTCGAAATCCAAGGCTCGCTCTTCCTTCCAGCGCAGAACTTCGGCTTCGAAATGCGAACGCTGGAGCGCAGGAAATTCCATACAGACCTTCGACTTGTTAGGAGCGTTCCAAAAAAAATATTTTCCATTTGCGTTGTTCGTTTGCTTTTCAGCTGGACTATTATTTCCTTGTGAATATTAGTATTATTATTTTTAAATCTTAAACGCATTTCCCCCTGTTTTATATATTAAAAAAAAAAACACCCGATAGCAACTTCGGAGAGAAACGCGTCGCCTCCCCAGCCCCGAGATCTTCTTCTCCGGGTTCAGCCCCCGGAACCGGGGACAAAAGCAACGCTTCCGTAATTGGCTCATTGTTTGCCAAATAAGACCGGCGGGCTTCGGAGATCCTGCGCAGCGCCAGGTTTCCAGGGCAGGCTGTTCCCCATCGCTCCCCGATATTTATTTCCACCGCTCTCCTTTAAATCCTTTGTAATAATAGTGATTTCCTCTGGCATTAAACGGGAGGGGGACCTTTTAGATGATGCTGCTGATTTCGATTTATATGCCGCCTTTTAACCGCAGATCCCAGGGCGGTGTGTCATTTTTGGTAAACGAAAACACTGAGCTTTGCAAAGCCTTGGCAATAATAATAATAATAATAATAATAATAATAATAATAATAATAATAATAATAATAATAATTTAATTTATGCTTGTCCTCGTCCTCAGGGACCCTGTCCCCTCCCCATCGCCTTTCCAGCTACTTCCTCTTCTCAGGAACTTCACCCTCCCCCTCCCCTCCCCCCAAGTGCCCCCCGGGTCATTCTCTCCTGCTTGGCACTGCACTGTTTTCTGAGATGCCCGCGTGTCCCTGGACGTTCTCCCTGACAGACGGCAAGGCGCGCTCATTCCCTTGGCAAAGGCGCATCCCAGAAGCGACGGGGCGAGGGGCGGCGAGGGCCCTTCAGGATCCTCGCCCGGGGGCGCGCTCCGACCCCGAGCCAGGGCGGCTCCGGAAAGGCGCTCGCTCGGGCAACCGAGGTGGCCGGGGAGCCACTTGTGGGCCCGAGGAGGAGGGGCCTGGCTGGGGGCCGCTCTCCCTCCGACTCCAGCCTCTCCTTAAGGGGTCTTGGGATGGAAAGGGGCGCCGAGGGCCATCTACTCCACCCCCCCGGCAAGGCCGGAAGCTCAGCTTGTGGTCCATTTGAGCGGCCCCTGCTTAGCTTCGCAAGTGCACCTGACGGCTGCCCCGCACTTCCTTCAGCTGCTAAGCAAACTAAATCTACCGGAGCCGAGAGAGTTTAAGTGGCCCTGAATTATACGTATTTGTATACCGCCTTTCATCTGAAGGTCACAGGGCGGTTTACAACATTGTTCTGGTATATGCATTTGCCGCGGGGGGGGGGCACAGATTGCAAAACAGCCCCCCCCTTCTTTGCATGTTAACATCCCTTTGAACAGTCCCTCCCCCCGCCTGCTCCTACGCGCGCAAGGAAGACCACCAGACACGAACAGGATCCTTAAACAAAAACAACACCCGGCGCTTTCTCCCTAAGGTTGCTGCTTTTAATGTGGTTGGATCCTCGCGTCGCCAGGCTGCAGCTATTCCCGACCGTCGAAATCTTGATCTCGGACCTTGCATTCTCTGGTCCATTGTTAGGTGGTGACTCGAAAACGGATCGCCTTCGGGAGCTGAGATTCTCGCCAGGAGAGGAGGGCACTCTCTCCTTCCGATGCCCAACTAATAGTGCCCCACGTTGGCATTTTAACACGCCCATGTCCAGCAGGGGGGCCTTCGCCGACTTAAAAACCACATTCCTCGACGTTCCCCGCGTTGGCCTCCGCTAGCGAGGCGCAACAAACCCCAAATAGCTCCCCAAATAGCCTGACTTTCTGTATTTCGCACCGAGGTCGGAATCGAGGCTCAGCCTGGGAGCGGGGCGGCCTTTTGAGTTCAGAACTGGTCTCTCCTTAGCAATGGCAACGGAACTTTTGGATTTGGATTTAGAAGCGGGAAGACAAAACCAGTCTTATTTGCGTCCCGCTCCCACACACCCTTTACGTGGGAGCGAGTCCCTCTTTAAGACAGTTTCGGTTACTTCCGAATAAACCTTTGTAGGATAGCGCACCTCGAAATATTTAATGTCGATTCCGTTGTTTGGGAGCTGGGTTTGGATTGCTAAGGCTATTGTTATTTTTCTTTTGTAAACGAAATATAAACGGAGCAGCAGGCTTTTTTGAGCGTCCCCGCGCAGCTATAAATTAAGACAAAGTGTATAAATCAGAATAGATAAGGACAATTAACTACCCTGTTACACAGTAGGTCCAACAAAAGGGGCGACGGAGCCCTTCGTTTAAGCTTTCTGTCCTTTCCTCCGCCCTCCCGTCTATGAAATCTTCGGGCCGTTGAGATTCCTGCCTTGCAGGGGGTTGGACTGGATGACCCTCGGGGTCCCTTCCAGTTCTACGGAATTCTATGATTCTATGATATTGTTAATAAGCACCCGTTGATCAAGAAGCTGGATAAGGTTCCATCCTGCCCGCCCTCAATGTGTTGCCTGAATTGCTGAAAATGTTGTGCTGGCAGATCGGTATCGATAGCATAGTGATGTAAACGCAATTGTAAAAGAGCAGCAACGTAAAAACGACAATAATATTGCTTGCGTGTGAAAGAGAGAGAGACAGAGAGCGCGTGCGCTATGGACACTTCTTTGGGAGTTTGGGCAGCGCGGCCGTGGTGGCGAGAGAGACATAGCTCTGACTCTGGCTCAAAGCAGGTGCCTGCATTGAATCTCGCTTCTCCTTTGGACTCAGATAGGTGGCCTAGACAAGGCACCCCCCCCCCACGTCGCCCGCCCGCCTATGGACCAGTCGGGGGTCCTGGCAGCCCCCGGAAGGAGAATGGCTCAAGGGTCGTCACGCAGCACTCTGCACCGCCCCAAACGCTGCCCATATCGACATGCTGTTCTCTTGGTTGGCACCGTCTGTCTCAGGAGACAATGGAAGAGTAGCGATAACAAAACCGGTCTCCCCATCGGAGGCCCTTCTTCGTGTGCCCCCTCGGTGAGAGGTCCAGAGGGGGGCAACAGAGGCAGATTTAGGGGAGCGCGACCAGTGCGGGTCCTCAGCGGCGCCGCAACAAGGAGGTAGAATGGAAGGCCAGAGGCGGGTGAGGGGCGCTGAATTTTGGGACCCCACAGGGTACCGCTGAAATTTGAGACCCCCCCCCGTAGCAACACCAGAACGGGCCTTTTCTGAGGTGGCTCCTCGTTTGTGCAGTGCTCACCCCAAGGAGGCTCGCCTGGCGCCTTCCTTACTCAGCGCCAGACTTATGGTGGCGCAGGTGGTTCTGCCCACAGGGTGCCGAGCCAAGAGGGCACAAGATTGAGAAGAGCCAGAGTTGCGAGGATCTATTTGGGGGCACCAAATGTCGGCTTCACACCTGGCGCCATATTACGAAAAATCTAGGCACCAGGCAAAAACGTTCCTCTTCAACCAAACCTTGGGCTGATTTACAGCCTATATGCTTTTAAATGCGCTTGTGCGAGGGGGAGAATTCTTGGCATGTTTTTTCATGCTTTGTAATTTGATCTTGTATTTCTCTATTGTGAGCCACCCTGAGATCTTCGGATGGAGGGCTGCGCATGGCGAAGTGCTTCGCCCGCTTGGAAGGACTTCTATGCCCGCGTTAAGTCTTCTGCCTCCCAGCTGCCCTCGCCCAGAGCTTCCTGGGCCTCTTTGCCTGGTCCCTCTCCAGCTCCTTTGGAGCCAGAGTTGATGGAAACGGGGTTCCTCCAATGCAAAGCCTGCACTGCAAAGCTTGCGCCAGTCGCAGTGGGGGGAGAGCCTAACCCCGTGGCTTTCAAGGGGTGTTGGCGCGCCACCCTGGTTTGGCCGGGAGATTCAAGGACAATCAAATAAACATTCAAACATTTCAGTGTAGCATGGTATGGTATCAAAAGAAATTTTATTTGCAGAATATGGATAGATCTGTTCTCAAAATGAGAGCAAAAGCTTCAAGAGATGCTGATGACCATCTCATAGTAGAAATGAGATTGTCCAGCAAAAGGAAGCCCACACCTCTCATTGAGTTTCTATACTTACTTTAGGTGCTAAGAGGCTCGTTTCTAATTATACTGTGGGAATGTTCTTCAGGTTCTTATGAAGCTGCGTCGCTTTCTACTTTCTGGACGCCTCACAATTATATTATAAAGCAGTTGTGTTCTGTGTTATAAATCTAGCACTGCTGGGAGTTATTTCTTTTTGCTTACCAATGTATTTCTTCTCCATAAGTCTGAGAAACCCTGGCTGACGCTTTGGCTCCCCCGGCTGCCGTCGAGGGTGAGGGGCTGGCGCTCCTCTTCTTTCTGGGCGTCGCGCTGACGGTGCCTTCTCTCTTTGCCAGATGATGCTGAGCCCGGACCAGGCGCTGGACTCGGACCACCCGTCGTCGGCGCCGTCGGACCCGGAGTCCCTGGAGGCCAAAGGGCTTCGCAGCTGCTGCGCCTCGGACTTGGAGGCGCCCGACGGCGACGGGGCGGGCGGCGGCGGCGAGGGTCGCCCGGGGCCGCACCCGCAGCAGCCGCTGAGCCGCGAGGAGAAGCGCCGCCGGCGCCGCGCCACCGCCAAGTACCGCTCGGCGCACGCCACCCGGGAGCGCATCCGCGTCGAGGCCTTCAACCTGGCCTTCGCCGAGCTGCGCAAGCTGCTGCCCACGCTGCCGCCCGACAAGAAGCTCTCCAAGATCGAGATCCTGCGCCTGGCCATCTGCTACATCTCCTATCTCAACCACGTCCTCGACGTGTAGGACAGGCGCCAGGCGGGCGGAGAGGGCAAGAAACCCCGGGCCCGGGGTGGGGTTGACGGCGGTGGCAAGCCGGCAGGGGTCCCCCGAAGGCCCGAGGGCCCGTCCCAGGCTCCCCCGGCGCTTTGCAGAGGCGCCGCCCGCACTGGAAGCCAAGCGCCCCGTGCGCTCCGCGCGGCTTCCTGCGCCCCGAGGGCGCGCACTCTTGGCGCGCCTCTTCCTTCCGATCCCCGCCCTGAAGCAACTCCCCCGCTCCGCGGCAGGGTCCCAATTCAGCAAAGTGTTTAAGATCCCGACGGCAGCTTGGCGGGAGATCCCTTGGCTTTAAGCTCGTGCCTTAAAGGGCTTTCCTGAATCGGGCCCTAACAGAGAAACTTGAAATGGAACGGGTCCCTCCACGCGAGGGGGTCCCAGGGTGGGTTGCCGCCTGCCAGTTTCCCCCCACCCACCGGGCAGCTCCCATTGCAGAAAGTGGAGATCTTCTTTGGGGGGCGGCGGGAGGAAACAAAACCCACAAAAGACCCTGAACTGTCCAAGTGCCCCTTTCTCTAGATCCAAAAAGTCTCGACTGCTTGCGACCTTAAAACATGCGATCCAGGAGTGCAGTTCAAAAGTAACTATTTATTTTTTATTTTGGGTTAGCAGAAGTAGAGTATTTTCCCCCGAGATTATTTTTTAAAATTTTGGGAGTGGTAAAGGTTTTGCGTTGAAGACTTTTGTGCCAACTGGTTTTCTATAGTCAAGTGTTTACATTTTCTTCTTCTGTGGAATAATTGTCTGACTTTGGAAGTGTTTGTTGGGAAGCAGATTGTGGGTTTCGTTTTGCTCTGGGTTTATTGCACCACTTCCCCTGTTTCTAAGCGTATTTTATATATTCAGACTTTGTCCTTGAGAATTTATTTTGTGTGTGGAATCAAAACTAGCACTTCACTTGAAGTTTTTTGTTTTTTTTAACGTGTATGGTTATTCTGACTTGTAATTCTGTCTAAAAGGTATTTTGCAAACCATTTATAAGGGAAGTAGTTTTTGTTTGTTTGTCCGTCCGTCTGTCCTTTTGTGAGCGTGTGTATATGTATGTGTGTTTTTTACAGACTTTTTTGTTTTGTTCTTTTTAAGGGAAGAAACAGGACTACTTTCCTTTATGACAACCAAAAAAGTTGACAACCAGAAAATGTTTCATGCTCTTTTGCTGTGAATCTCTTAAAACAAAAGTACGTTTTAGAGAAAGAAAGAAAAAAAACCATCTGTTATCCAAAGATTTTAGTCTTTTTCAGGGTTTTTTGGTGTGTGTGTGTTGCTTTGTATAAGGCAATATTTTGTAGTGAAAATAGAAAATCTGGTTTCTATCGGAAGCGTTTTTCATATCTCTCATGAATGGTGCACTGTTTTGCATATAAATAAAATTATAAAGCAAAACTGGTTTCCCCCCAATGTTTTTAATTTTGGTTTGTTTCCCCCTCCCCTTAAGGTGAAACAAAAACATTACATCAGCTATTCCAAGCGTACAATCCATTAAGAGTACCTCCCTTCTAAGCCACCTGAAATGTGTGGAACTTTTGCAGTAACCTCTATAATAGATAGTCTCACTGCACTCTGCACAGAGAAACAGGAAATCACTCTTGTTTGTCTGTGTTTAGATGGGTAGCCCTATAGTACTGCATAAGTATTATGCATATAAAATAGTTTATTCCTTCCCACTATATATATATATATATATGATCCTTTGGAAAGTTGATTGCCCTCTTATTTGCTGATTATTATTAATACCCTTTTGCAGTGCAGTAGTGTGCACGTCTACTGAGAAGTAAGTCCAACAGAGTTCTATGGGACTTACTCCCAGGTAAGTCAGATTGCAACTTTGATCTGTAGAGAAAAGGCAACAGAGTGAAAACTAGATAGAATAAAATGGGACACTTGACTGCTGCTGCTGCTGCTGCTGCTCTAAAGAATTGAGGTCTGAATCTGACGTCCCTTTGCCTATTCTGGGAGCGAGAGGGACGAAAGTGAGAAGAGTAGGAAGAGAAATGCCTGGTACGGCGTTTGTCATCTCTTTGGGTCAGCAAGATTTTTCTCTTATCTTTTGATTCTGTAAGGACATCTTTCAAGGCTGCTTCTCCAAAAAGCTGACCGCCTGAAAAAGGTTCAGTGGAAAGGTTTACTTTAGAGGCAGCATCAGCCTTCCAGGACTTTAGCCACAGACTAGCAGCTACCTGGGCTGCCATTGCTCTGGCTTCAAATTGCATGGAGTCCATGGAGGCACCTGCCATAAAAGCTTGAGCTTTAAAGGGTTTGGTAAGAATCTGGCACTGTTGAGCTGGATCTTGGGGAGCAGATTGCAATAAACACTCAAGCCAAACCATACATGCTTGAGCACATGAAGATGGTACCCAGGCAGGTGAACAATAAGAATTTGGACATATTTGGCATTGTGTATGACCCGCAGAGCACTAGTCTTGTAGCGTGGCTAAGAGATGGATGGGATGTCCTTGGTTCAGCTCAGTCCCATGAGGCAGCAGCCTGTCCTGTGAGAACCCTGTGGGGATAAAAGGTTTAACAAGCGCTTGTAAAGATTACTGGGATAATGTATGTAAAGTGCATTATAGAAATGTTGAGTATTATAATTCAGGAACAGTAGAGAAAGATGGCACACACTGGGGATCTGACAGACTTTTTTATTTTTATCTTTGGCTGCTGTCTATCTGCTGGAAACCTTATAAATAAACAGAGTAGAGCTGGGGTGGTACAAAGCTATGGGCTAGGGCAGTGCTCCCCCCCCAAAAAAATGCTTAGGGCTACTCTCATTTTCCTACTCATATTGAAATACAGTGGTACCTCAGGTTACATACGCTTCAGGTTACAGACTCCACTAACCCAGAAATAGTTCTTCAGATTAAGAACTTTGCTTCAGGATGAGAACAGAAATCAGGAGGCCCCATTAGCTAAAGTTGTGCTTCAGGTTAAGAACAGTTTCAGGTTAAGAACGGACCTCCGGAACGAATGAAGTACTTAACCCGAGGTACCACTGTACTGCCCCTCAATGAGGCCAAACTTAGGTTCACAAAATGTTTAGGGGTGTACGTCCCCCTGCATCCCTCCCCCCCGAAAAAAGCACTGGGCTAGGGGATTGCAATATTCAGTAAAGCCCTCCCATTATTGCCTGCTAGGCATTAGAAGGGTAGTGAGAAGGCAAATAAAGAGAAAGTAAAAAAGTCCCAAGTCCATGGTTACCTTTAAAGGTAAGAAGAAGCAAATAAGAACGTTGAAACAGAAGGAGGAAGCGAAGAGAAGAGGCAAAATTAGATCCATGTGCAGCTCTGAGATGAGCTCAAGAAGTGAAATGGGAAAACAAAAGCAGTTTACATATGAAATGGTTAAATACCACAAAATACAGTTTTTAGTAGGGCAAGGTGCAAGGGGGAGAGGAAGGGATTTCAATAAGTTTAAAACAAATGAAAAATTTAGCTTGAAAACAAGTGCAGGACAGAAAAGAGAGAAATCAAAGATCAGCCTGTTGAGAAGAGTGAGGATTGAGAATATCGATGGAGAGAGAAATAAAATAGCATAGAGAATACTTAAATTGGAAGACATGGATTTGTTTGTTTCCCCCTGTATCGAGGTGGTGATCAGGTATATAGGAAAAAAGTAGCATAGGGAAGACATCTGGAGTTGTTAGAAGACCCAGAAGGGCAGAAAGTATTAACTGCAGAAAGTATTAACTGACTAAATGACTATGAGGAAGAGTGCAAAGTGAAGGACTAAGAACAAAAGCTGGGGAGCAACTGATGTGGAGAGATCAGCCATATCGAAGGTTGCAAGGGAGCCAAGAGGAGTGAGAGAAGAAAGGAATTTACAAAGTGTAATTTTAGATGTGCAGAGAGGATGGGAAGCTGGAGTGGGTTGTGAGAGAACAAGTCAAGAAGCGGGGCAGTAACTCGAGGTGTGTTAGTTGTGTAGCTTAAAAAGGATGTCTGAAGACCAACAGGCCAGTAGAAAGGAAGATGGGGGACGTCGCAGGAAATTTCAAGAGTGTCCTGCTAGGAGGAAGAGTTTATTGAAGACCAAATGCAGGAGTAGAAGATCATTAGGCAGGGATTTTGCATGTGGGGAAAATGAGGTGAGGTGATCCAAGCGTGGAAATAGATGAAGATAACTGGAAGCAGAAAAGAAGGGAGAAGACCAGGAGGCGATAAAGAAAGAGAAAGCTTATTAAAAGAGCAACTAGATGATTCAGAGTCAGGAAGAGAGTTTGGACCAGTTGGCTAGCAGAAACTCAAGAGATGGTTTCCTTCCAGGATGGACTTCGGTCTTTCAAATTTTGGCTTTGGCCTGAGCAGGGCCCAAATTTTGCAGCCCCCGCCTCTTGCCTTCTGTTCCGCCATAGTTGTGGTACCCTGCGATGCCCCCCCGGGCTCAGTGCCCAGTGCAGAGGAACTAGTCACACTGCTGTAAATACATCTCTGTTCCTTCGAAGAAAAAAGAAAATCAAATTACATCTCATTCGTCTCAGTATGTCTGTATGCCTTAGTTTGGTTTTGTATGTCATCGTTTTTCGTGGATGCATTTATTATATCTGGGGGTCAGAAGCTGGCCTGTCAGGAAACCTGCAAAGAGGGTCTGAAGGCCACAGCCCGACCCCACTGTTACCAGCAACTGATGCCGAGAGGTTTGCTGCTTGTGGAGGTTTCATTTAGTGTTCATGGCTAAACTGATAGCCTGTCCTCTGCGAATTTGTCGCATTTCCCTTTAAAGGTGTCTAAGCTAATGACCACCACTCCATCTTGGATTGTGCAAATCTTTGTCTGCCCTGAATCTAATGCACTGGGGGAAACTCTTCAAGGTCATTTCATGTGTTAGATTTTCCCTACATTAAAAAACCACACCTTCAGATGGGGATATGATTACACAAAACAGAATGGTAATGTATATAGTAGCCTAAATATAACTAAACCAAACTCTTTTCTACTATAGTGGTCTGTCATAGACATAATGTATACAGACATATAACAAGTACAAAGACAGCACCAATTCTAAATACTCCACATTATTAGAACAAAAGGAAAAAATAAAGTTAAATCTGTTTAACAACACTAGCAAGCATTAAAGATCTTGTGATTATAGTGTTATTAAATAGCAAAAAATATTAAGCCAATGTACGCATGCGCCCACACCTGTGAATGTGTTTTCATTTTTAAATCTAGGGCAGGGCAGGGAGTTGGACTAATGACCTTCGGGGTCCCTTCCAACTCCACCGTTCTAGGAGGAATACACCTAGTGACTCAGTTCTTTGGGATAAATAGCAACATTTATGAACAACATGAAATTAGAAACTCAGGGAAAGCATTGAGAGATGATTGCGAAAACAATCGTATCCCCGGGGGCTTGCAAATTCTTAAAGAAACAGGGATGTTTTCATCGAATGAAGAATTTAAAAACAAATGGATTTCAATTTTGAGTAAATTTTCCATGGATCTCATGGTGTTATTGACTTGAAACCTCCAAACAATGAACTGAGCAGATCAAGGCAGAAATAAAAGGAATTAAGGGTGGATAATATAGCAGAAAGCCAGGAAGAAAAAAACCCATGTAGATTGTCATGTATGATATGCTCTGTTTTTCTTTTGCTACATCTGTTTGGACCGGGCTACTGTGAATTGTGTTCCCATCCCATGCAGTGCTTCAAATACACTTTCCCCTCTCTTGGCTATAGAGACTATCTCCACATCGGGAACATATTACTTATGAAGTGCCTGTGAAATGTAATGAACTTCGTCCACTTTGCTATGTGAGACCAGGGTCTTCCTGGAGCCTCTCACAGGCAGGCCAGAGCTCCGTCAGAGAGACAGAACATTATCTGGAAAATGGCCCACTAATGCAATGCTGTGAGTGAATATTAGTGTTGTACCTCAATAATGCCTCTTGGATCCAGTGGTGGTTGGGGGTCGTAGAGTTGGGACCACCAGTGTCATCTGGTCCAACGCTCTGTAATGCAGGAACCTTTTGCCCAGCATGGGCTCAAACCCTTGACCCTGAGATTAAGGGTCTCAGGCTCTAGCAGTTGAGCTATGTGGGTGTAAACAGGACCCCAGGAGGAAACGCAAGAGATATGTCATGGAGTTTCTATCGGGCAGCTGAAGATGACACTTCTTGCATCTGTTGAAAGAGGCTCCAGTCCACAAAAGCAATGCCACAATAAAATCAATTAAGCCTTTAAGGGGCAAAGTATGGCGCCACTCTCATTCTCTTCCCGTCATGCAATTGTTTTTTAAAGGAGAGTTTGCTGACTGTTTTGTGTGATTCTTGTTGGTTGCACTAAAGGTTTTTGCCCTCTTGCAGAGCTTGCATCTCCCTGCTAGACCAACACTACATATTATTATTATTATTATTATTATTATTATTATTATTATTATTACTGTATTATTTTCAGTACATACCGATTGTGATTTGGAAAAGGGATGTGTACTTAATCCACTTCTTGGTTTCTGAGTGCATGTGTGAATGGTACTGAATTGCATGGTCTCCTTGTTAGCGGGAGCACAGCGGTGGCCTCTCAAGACCTGACGAATAATCCTGAGTATTTGATTCCCCACCCCCACCTCTTTGGATGCTTTTATCTCTTGGTTGTTTGTTCTCTGCATACGCACATTTATTTCCCATGTTTTAGTGTCCTTGACTCTTTGTTCATTTAGAGTCTTTGTCTCCTGATTGTAAACGGCTCTGAAATACTTTCATACATGCCGAGCAGCCTATATAAGTTGGTGAAATAATAAATAAAGAAACATCTGGCAGGACAAAGTTAGTGGTTTCATGCATAAGTGCAGTGATACAGTCGAAGGGCTCAGGCAATGGCAGCCGAATGTAGGTTTGCTGCCACCAAATTCTTGTTCTGTAAATTGCTGCGAAGCCACCAAAGCCTAAGATGAAAAGTCAAAAATTAAAATAGCAGTATGCCATAGTGATATAGACCCAGTTGTGAAAATGTAGAGTTGTGACTAGGTTAGGTTTGGGGCTCATTGCACATGAAGTCTTTGGGGACCTTCCATTGATTTATCGTGCTTTCAACACTGTGCATACTCGTGAGGTGCATTTGTGCCAGCATAGGGTACCATGGGGCAACGGATGGGCAGTTCAAAACCATGCCTACCGGGACAGAAGCACACAAGAACTACAGCATCCTAAATGGCACTGTGGATGTCATGGAGCCAGATGTCTCAGTACCACTCGATCTGCCTACCCCCAATATTTTGTAAGGCAGGGGTTGCCAATCTTTTTGCTTGGAGTGCCGGTCGCAAAATGGCTGCCATGGGGGCTTGAAATAACAGGAAATCACAGAAAGCGGAGGGGAAAACAGCACCTCTTTTGGACCCTAAGGATTCCTATTGCCTCAGGTCTGAACAACACACTTAACATTTGCAGTTCTGACTTCACTCATTGGTTAAAAACAGTGACGGGCAGCAGTGACCAAGCTTGCTCATTTCACAGAAGTTGCTTGGAAGGGTAGCTGCACATTTTGCTTTATAACTTTCTTTCTTGGAGGGCTAGAGACTTTTTTAAAAACAACAACAACAGGAGAACATGGAAGTTTGCAGCCTGGGACTCCAGAGGCACCAGTGAAGGCCATTGTGGTTTGCATGGTGCCCCTGGGCACTGGGTTGATGATTCCTGCTAAGGAGACTTATCCCAAGAGACTGGCAGCTTATAGGAGAACAAATTTCTCTCTGTGTCACTCACTAGGAGTGTGACTATTGCATTATATACCTGAAGGAGTGTCTCCACCCCCATCGTTCAGCCCAGACACTGAAGTCCAGCTCCAAGGGCCTTCTGGTGGTTCCCTCATTGCGAGAAGTGAGGTTACAGGGAACCAGGCAGAGGGCCTTCTCGGTAGTGGCGCCTGCTCTGTGGAACGCCCTCCCGTCAGATGTCAAGGAAATAAACAACT
>JAXCMG010000032.1:94224-172066 GCA_034642415.1 Podarcis siculus | reverse complement strand
TTCCTTCCTTCCTTCCTTCCTTCCTTCCTTCCTTCCTTCCTTCCTTCGCCGAACTGTATAACCCTGTACCCAATTAATATAACCCTTTTGTGTCATTTAAATACCAGGCGCATTTCCCTTTCCTCTTTTATTCTCTGTCAACTGGAAGCCCCTTCTGCATTTCCTTCCATTAAGAGCAGGATAAATCTCTCTCCTTCTCCTCCCCCCCCCCTCCCCAGGATGTGGGCTTCAGATTTGTCTTTGGCTCTTCGCTGGTTTGGGATGAGCCCCTCTGAGCCCCCTTGGGATGGAGGCAGGTGTTGCTTCAGTCGAGCGCATGCAACCAAATTACAGGACCGTCTGTCACCTCCTTTGGGAGATGGAGGGGGGAGGGGGAGGCCACATGACGGAGAAGAAAAGCTTCCTATCGTTTGGATGGGAGAATGAAAACATGAGTCACTCCAGTCCCTGGCCAGCTTTCCACCCTAAAACAGGGATCGTCCTCGGAAATAGAAACATCATTAGTATATAGACAGAAGAAAATTCAGAAGCTTCACTCAATGCTATTAGGTTAGCTCCGCATCTTCCGTTCCTTCACCTTTGAATATCTCTATATGTTGTCCATGAACGCTTATGCTGTAATAAATCCGTTGAGGTGCTATAAGACTCGTGACATCTATGCTGGATGGCTAAATATCAGTGCTATTTTTTCTAGAAAAAGAGGTGCCAGAACTCTCCATGAACACCTCCCTTGTTCTCTCATAATGGCAATGGCGCCCACCTGAGAGGTGTCAGAACTAAGTTCTGGCGAGTTCCGACTGAGAAAATAGCCCTGTTAAACAATAAATCTGACCTAGGCAAGAATTCATTTCTGACTGACCCTGATAAATGGCAAAAGAAAACAGTTTTTAGCGGCACCTTTTTGTGCGATCATCTTGTGGGTTCATCAGCATAAATTCAGGCAAGTCTTGTATGCACAGCCTAATGGTGACTTTCTGTGATACTTCGGCATTTGGGGTTGTTTTTTTAAGCCCTTAAAATGTGGGTGGTGGTGGTGTTTCTAAGAAACTGAACATTAAAACACATCAGACTATAAAATGATATTTCACCCTTTTATCTGAGATTCAGTTTTTGACCTGGCAATATATCGCGGATCATGGTGTGTGTGCTATGCAAAAATCATTATGCAGGAAAAACCATGAGGCCAGCAAATGCATCTGCATAGCTCCACCCTTATTTCAGACATTGTGATATATCAGTATATCACAATGTTTAGCTGGTGATATATCATGATGTTGAAAACCAGATATCACCCAGCCCTGGACAGTTAAGTCCAGTCAAAGGCGACTGTGGGGTTTTGCGCTCATCTTGCTTTCAGGCTAAAGGAGTTGGCGTTTGTCCACAGACAGCTTTCCGGGTCATGTGGCCAGCATGACTAAACCGCTTCTGGCACAACCGGACACTGTGATGGAAGCCAGAGCACACAGAAACACTGTTTACCTTCCCGGCACAGCAGTACCTATTTATCTACTTGCACTGCCGTGCTTTCGAACCGCTAGGTTGGCAGGAGCTGGGACAGAGCTCACTTCATCATGGGGATTCGAATCGCCAACCTTCCAGTCGGCGAGCCCAAGAGGTTCAGTGGTTTAGACCACAGCGCCACCTGCGTCCCATATTGTACTGGGCACATACAGACTTGGATTTTGCCAACATAACATCTAGGAATGAATGCAATCCTGTGTTTTGCAGGATTGTTGACTTACCCTTTAGTTATATATATCCATGAAGATGTCTACAGGGCTAGTGACAAACCTTGATTTCTAAATTTACTGAATATTTTAAATGCATGATGATTAGAGAACTCTAGAGCACTCACTCTCTCACATCAGCATCTCTGAGACCATTCCTTGTGAGCAGGCCTTGCTCCTGTGCCAGTGGGTGCCCCGGGGTGTGCCGATGCTGAGGACACCAGAGCCTCAAGCGACAGCAAAGGATCCAGGAGTATCCTCAAGCTTCACACCTGCTCCTTGTGAGGGAGTGTGACCCCACCAAGAGCAGGTACCATCCCATCCATCCGCTGTGAAGATAAATTGTAGTCGAGGAGAATAATAAATGCCACCATAAGTTCCTGTTAAGACAGAAATGAAATGTTTTAATGGGGGGAGATTTAAATCATGTAAGACAACAAAGATAGCTGCAACAGAACAAGTATCAGTAGGTAGAGCACCAAGTCTTCTGAGTATCACTCTTGATAAACATACACACCTGTCAGGGGTTCAGGGAGAGAGGCACAGATGAGGGAGGAGACTGAGAGCGAGGGGGAAGAATTACAGAACGACCAGGAAGAGGATGGCGATGACTGGAGGGATTCCACGAGTCTTTCAAGTGAATCGGAGGATTCCCAAAAGGGGGCGCCCGTGGTCAGGCCAAGGGGAGTTACAGGGGGGACTCGCCAGGAGCAAGGGAGCAGCAGGGGAACCCCAAGTGGGAGTTGGGAATCGGGACCAGCTTCTCCGCCGGAACGGAGTGAAGGGGGTGGAGTTTCCAGTGTGACAGGCGAAGCAGAGCAGGAAGCCGAAAGGGGAAGGAGATCGGGGCAAGGCGTCCTCCCGGAAGGGGCGGAGAGCAGCACAGGGAGTAGTGTACCTGTCAAGAGGAAGGTCAGAGGTAGCGAACGCGCGCCAAGTTCAAATGTGGAGGCGCGCGGAAATGCAGAGAGCCCGGAGGAGGAGCCTGGTCCCAAAGCACGCAGGAGGGGGGAGCAGTTGTCTGGGGATTCAGCGTCGGAGGAATCCAGGAGGAGCGAAACCCCAGAGGGCAGAAAGACCCTGTGGAAAAGGAAGGACAGGAAGAGGTGGACCAGCACAAGCCTCTTAAACTGGTGCAGGGGAGGGACTGACTCAGAGGGGACTTCAGCGGTCTAAGCGTAACAGACGTGGGGCTGCGCGCCTCGGCTGTAAACTGTACAATGAACTGCAATAAAGAACTTTGTATAAGAATTGGAGCTGGCGTTGGTCTCTTGTGAGCTGGGACCTGAGGCAGCCCTGACAACACCTAACAGAACTTTTTTACATGTGTTAAAGGAAACTGGGCTTACTTGTTTTGAGTGGTTCTACTGGGTCTAGTGGCAACCGTAGGCAGCAATCCTCACTATGTCTAGCCTGAAATAAGTCCTATTAAATTCAATGGTACTAACTCACACGTAAAGGGTTAATTTAACTGCTATTACATGGCCTCCCAAAACAGGAGTTAAAAGTATAAATTGAAGAAAAGCAAAACACAACCAACAGGCAATTTTAAGCGTTCTTAAAAGCATACTTCAAACACCGCAAGTATGTATATTATGGGCCAGACGAATGCAGCATACAACACTTTAGTTTAGAGAACTGAATACGCCAGCAACAAATAACGGGCAAATGTGCCAAGAAGTGGCCAAAATATGACCATCCAATAGAGACAGCTGCGCTGCAGAATGTGCCAATGCTTAACCAGCATACAAGATCCTAATTAGACAGCGAGAGAGAGGAAAGCTCTTTTAAAACAAAAACCAGAACACACAAAGTGCAACATGGGACAAGGAGGAAAGAGTCTGAAGTGTGCTTCTCTGCTTTAACTGTGATGCTTTATAAACCACCAGGAAGGTTTTGAAAACGGCAGTGGGGCTGGGGACGGGGCCTGAGCATCTTTAGGTGAAAAAGCCAGGAGGAGAAACAAAGGATTCTAGCATGCAACCACACAGCAATTTATTCCACACTGCGTTTGAGCAGGGGTCAGCAAACTTTTTCAGGAGGGGGCCGGTCCACTGTCCCTCAGACCTTGGGGGGGCCGGACTATATTGGGGGGGGAATGAACAAATTCCTATGCCCCACAAATAATCCAGAGATGCATTTTAAATAAAAGCACACATTCTACTCATGTAAAAACACGCTGATTCCCGGACCGTCCGCGGGCCAGATTTAGAAGGTGATTGGGCCAGATCCGGCTCCCAGGCCTTAGGTTGCCTACCCATGATCTAAACTGTCACATAATGTAAATAAATACGGCGAATTATTTTTGTGCGTTTTAACTGATGGATCCATCAATTAAACTGAATAGTTCAGAGCAGATTTATTTATTTATTTTAGATGATGCTGGCATGTTTTGGTAGGTATCACCAAGAAGGGGATATTCCTTTGTCTGGAAGAGTGCCTTGTAAAAACAAAACAAAAGCCCTCACTTTATTATTTTTAAAATGCATTGCAAAAATACATTGCCATCCAGTTAATTGAATATGAGAAATGCCTCTTCTAAGATGAAGATCACCATTTGCATATTTTTTTTTACAGTATCTTGAACTAAGTGCTGTGGGGGAACTTTTCAGTGCAATGGGTCAGATGCTTAGCTCTGCCCCCACCCTCCACAGGCCACTTTGACAGGTGGATGGCTCTATCAATCAACTTGCATCACCATGACACCAGGCAACCTATTTTTCCTGTGCAGCTTGGCTTGAAGGAAGATCCCGGCTGATCCAAGTTTAAGACACTGCTGATCAGTTGATCAGCGCTCTCATCAAACCCCACTTGAAAACTGTAGAGTGCAGCCGATCCCAGCAGGGCTTTGATCAGGGGTCAGCTATGCTTGGGAGCTGCAGTCAGGAGCTGCCAATCCATTTGGGACAGATATAATGCAAGAACAATTTCCCAAGGACCAGCCAGGAACACATTTTAAGGCTCCTGGTTGCTCCGTTGCAGCTGTGTCTGCCCCACATCTGATTTATATATTATGTCAGGAGGAGGAGGGGTGGAGGGAGCCTTGAGGAAAATTGCCTGCAGGGTCCCTGCCCACTTAGATGTACAACCATTCAAATTCCAGTTCCCTAGTTTGCAAATGTGCTTATGAATTGAAGAAGAAATTAGGATCTACACCAGGAATCCTACAACCTGGTTTTTCCCAATGGTATTTATGGGGATACCTTTTTCTTATTTTAATTGTGGCATCCCCAGAGTTCTGCAAGCACACTTAAAACAAATATAATAACTTTAGGAGGCATTCAACTAATGACACAGGGGCCATGCCCTCCCAGAAGCCATTAATGCCTTCGCTAAGAGGCCTTGCCTCAGCAGCAATGCTGCAGTATCTTGGAGTCCCTTCTCCCTTCATCTTCCTATTAAGAGTCCTTGCATAAAGCAGGTTTGATGTTCAAGTAAGCGTTCGGCGTGACGACAAAAGTAAGCTATTTAAAAGCAGTCAGTTCAGAGGGGGTGGTGATGAGTAAGAGAATGTTCTGGATCCCAAAGGACAAGACTATATCTTTCTTCACACCCTTTTGTTGTGCTGTTAATTATATTAATCTGGAACTTTGACCATGTACCAATTTACTGCACAATTTAAACCCCAGATCTGCCACAATGGGAAGTTTGGATCCAGTGGGCTGTTGTGGCTGAGCCAGGTTGCGCCAGCAGAAATTAAGTTGGCAGAAGTGAAGCCTGCAGAAACCTCAGAAAGGGATGTGGCAGGGATAGGATGACAGAGGCGAGAGAAAAGAATCTGAGGAACACATTGCTAAAAACATCAAGACAAAAGCGACAAATTATTTAAACGCATTAGTTGTAGAGCAGTTAGGGAGGCCATTGGGGCACCTGCTATCTTGTGTGACAAGGAAGTCAATGACGTTCTAAAGGAGGAAAAGGAGATTGCAGAGAAGCTGGATAAATTCATTCCATCTCTCTTCACAGTGGAAAATACAGGGGAGATCCATGTGCCTGAACTAACTTTCACCTCCAAGTCAGAATATTTTGGGATCAATATTTCTGCTAGGCTATGTGGAGACTTATTAGGGCAGACAGATGTAAGACTCCCATCAAGTTTCTGGCAATATGGTTACATCCAGAAATAAAACTAATACAAGAACCTAATTGTAAAGAAATGGCAACAGAAATGGAGAAATATCTGGAAAAATGAAGATGCTATACATTATCTTGGCTGGGCAGAATAGAAGTGATATCAAGATCACCTTACCTAAAATATTATTTTTATTAAGCACGCTCCCATTGGGAATAGAAAATTGCAAGTTAGCAGAATGGCATTATGAAATACATCTGTATGGACAAACTGCATAGAACGGCAAACAAAAATCTATATTGAAAAACAGACAAGGGAGGTTTGGGAGTTTCTAATATTATTAGCTATTATCAAGCCACAGAATTAGCCGCTGCTACTAAATGGTTTGAAATAGATAGTTTGACAACAGCAGAGAAAGATCTATATGGTTGACAGCTGTGGGAAATATTGTGGCGCAGACCAGCAATGTTTATCTCCGATCTCAAATGCCTTCCCCCTACTAAATTTATTTTGAAAGTATGAAATAATCTCTCACCAAAACTGGCACTGGGTCTCTCATTCTTGACATCCATAGGAACAAATGCATTTACAGTTAAGCAATTCTACTGGGCTCTAAACTCATCTATTTGGTCTCAGCTAAAGATTATTCATTTCAGCTAAAAGATGGATATATTGTTTCATATACCCAAGTAACTATATTAATGAATTAAAATAAAACCTGAATTATTTCAATATATTTAGGCATGTTATAGAGTGAATAATAGCTAAATACCCAATCAGAACACTACATTTTAAAATATACTGGTTAGTGCTAATTCAGTGAGGATATTCAGTAGAATATACTGATTTCTTTTGCTTTTAACTTATATTTTTAATTAAGATTTGATATTAACAAAAAGACTACAGCCGCTGAGACAGTGCTTGCTGTCACCAATACAGAGCTGTAAGGTTATCAAACATCAGAAGAGCGAAACTGAAATCAACAAATGAACAAATCAAACAGTTACAACCGCAGCGTTACAGTATGACAGACATGGCTCTCACAAGTGTAATGTTAAGTCCTTATCTAAGAAACAGATTAATTTCTGATATCGTCCATTCTGCTGAAATTCACATATACCATATTGGCCCAAATATAAGCCACACCTTAAAAATTCAAGGGGGGGAAAGAGAAAAAAGACAATACCCGAAAATAAGACACTCCCTCAAAATTCCTCAGGCACTCACACCTGTTCCAGTTTACTCTATGCCTGTTTAAGCAGTGATATCGTAAAAGCCCATTTTCGTAAGGTCGTAAATCTAAGCCACACTTTAACTTTTCAGGCCAGAATTTTTTTTCGGGGGGGGCAGGAGTGAGGCTTATATTCAGGCCAATATGGTAAAAGAAAATGGGGAAAGATCTGAAATATGATAACCTGGATAGTGTGGACTTGGATTTTTAAGGTAATACCTAAAATGTTAATAAGCACACCTCTGAAAGGTAACTTTTTGAAATCTGTTTATCTTACACAGTGTAGAATATCCCACCGCTCAGAGATTGGGGTGGCGTGTAACAATGTGATTATCTGCAAAGTTTCACTACCGATTGCCTTGATGCAGCTTGTCTATGCAGCAATCCACTGGTTATGATGCAAATAATCCTACGCTAGCACATGTTCAATATCAGAAAGGTGACGACAGAGGACGAGATGGTTGGACAGCGTTCTCGAAGCTACAAACATGAGTCTGACCAAACTGCGGGAGGCAGTGGAAGACAGGAGTGCCTGGTGTGCTCTGGTCCAGGGGGTCACGAAGAGTCGGACACGACTAAATGACTAAACAACAACAAGCACATGTTCATTGGCTTATTCCACAGTGCTGAGTGACAAACGTCATGATACGCTTTGCCTGCTAGCCAGATCAGAAGTGAGCTACTCAGGTTTTTCTCCAAGTTTCTTGATACTGTTGTCCTGGCTTTCCCTTCATATTAGGACCTCTCATCTTTGAAGTCTCTCTCCCTTCCCCTTAGCTAAGTTTCCTGCCAAGGAAGAAGTCGTGCAGATTTCTTCTGACCGGGGTCAGCAAACTTTTCAGTAGGAGGCCGGTCCCCTGTCCCTCAGACCTTGTGGGGGGCCAGGCTATATGTTGAAAAATAAATAAATGATGCAAGAGCTCCACGAGCCCCAGTGGCTGCTTACCTGTGTCTTGTGAGCGGCAGAGGCTGGCAGTGGCGGCGGGACAATGAGCGGCGCGTAAAAGGGCTCTGGAGAGGGGCTGCTTAAAATGGCGGCCACTCAAGCGCTGCTCCCCTTCATGGATCACTGCCTTGCCGTGGCGAAGGGGCTTGAATAACTCAGAGAAGCTATGAGCTATGCCGTGCAGGGCCACCCAAGATGGACAGGTCATAGTGGAAAGTTTTGACCAAATGTGATCCACCTGGAGCAGGAACCAGCAAGCCACTCCAGTATCTCTGCCAAGAAAACTCCATGGACAAAGGCAACAGGCATATAAAAGTTATGACGCTGGAAGATGAGCCCCTCAGGTCGGAAGGCATCCAACATGCTACTGAGGAAGAGCGGAGGACAAGTACAAGTAGATTCAGAGCTGATGAAGCGGCTGGGCCAAAGCCGAAAGGACGCTCAGTTGCAGATATGCCTGGAAGCGAAAGGAAAGTCCAATGCTGAAAGAAAAATATTGCATAGGAACCTGGAATGTAAGAACCATGAACCTTGGTAAGTTGGATGTGGTCAAAAATGAGATGGCAAGAATAAATATTGACATCCTGGGCATCAGTGAACTAAAATGGACAGGAATGGGTGAATTCAGTTCGGATGACCATCACATCTACTACTGTGGGCAAGAATCCCATAAAAGAAATGGAGTGGCCCTCATAGTCAACAAAAGAGTGGCAAAAGCTGTACTGGGATGCAATCTCAAAAATGATAGAATGATCTTGATACGAATCCAAGACAGACCTTTTAACATTACAGTAATCCAAGTTTATGCACCAACCACTGGTGCTGAAGAAACTGAAATTGACCAGTTCTATGAAGACTTACAGCACCTTATAGAAATGACACCAAAGAAGGATGTTCTTCTCATTATAGGGGATTGGAATGCTAAAGTAGAGAATCAAAGAGATAAAAGGAACAACTGGAAAGTTTGGCCTTGGAGATCAAAACGAAGCAGGGCAAAGGCTAATAGAGTTCTGTCAAGAGAACAAGCTGGTCATCACAAACACGCTTTTCCAACAACACAAGAAATGACTCTACACATGGACATCACCAGATGGGCAGCATCGAAATCAGATTGATTATATTCTCTGCAGCCAAAGATGGAGAAGCGCTATACAGTCAGCAAAAACAAGACCTGGAGCTGACTGTGGCTCAGATCATCAGCTTCTTATAGCAAAATTCAAGCTTAAACTGAAGAAAGTAGGAAAAACCACTGGGCTGGTAAGATACAATCTAAGTCAAATCCCTTATGAATACACAGTGGAAGTTAGGAACAGGTTTAAGGATTTAGATTTGGTGGACAGAGTGCCTGAAGAACTATGGATGGAGGCTCGTAACATTATACAAGAGACAGCAACTAAAACCATCCCAATGAAAAGGAAATGCAAGAAAGCAAAGTGAAAGCTACAGTTAGAACTGGATATGGAAAAACTGATTGGTTCAAAATTGGGAAAGGAGTATGGCAAGGCTGTATATTGTTCCCCTGCTTATTTAACTTATATGCAGAATTCATCATGCGAAAGGCTGGGCTGGATGAATCCCAAGCTGGAATTAAGATCGCCGGAAGAAATATCAACAACCTCAGATATGCAGATGACACAACCTTGATGACAGAAAGTGAGGAGGAATTAAAGAACCTTTTAATGAGGGTGAAAGAGGAGAGCGCAAAATATGGTCTGAAGCTCAACATCAAAAAAACCAAGATCATGGGCACTGGTCCCATCACCTCCTGGCAAATAGAAGGGGAAGAAATAGAGGCAGTGAGAGATTTTACTTTCTTGGGCTCCATGATCACTGCAGATGGTGACAGCAGTCACAAAATTAAAAGACGCCTGCTCCTTGGGAGAAAGGTGATGGCAAATCTAGACAACATCTTAAAAAGTAGAGACATCACCTTACCAACAAAGATCCGTATAGTTAAAGCCATGGTTTTCCCAGTAGTGATGTATGGAAGTGAGAGCTGGACCATAAAGAAGGCTGATCGCCGAAGAATTGATGCTTTTGAATTATGGTGCTGGAGGAGACTCTTGAGAGTCCCATGGACAGCAAGAAGATCAAACGTATCCATTCTTAAGGAAATCAGCCCTGAGTGCTCACTGGAAGGACTGATCGTGAAGCTGAGGCTCCAAGACTTTGGCCACCTCATGAGAAGAGAAGACTCCCTGGAAAAGACCCTGATGTCGGGAAAGATGGAGGGCACAAGGAGAAGGGGACGACAGAGGATGAGATGGTGGGACAGTGTTCTCAAAGCTACAAACATGAGCCTGACCAAACTGCGGGAGGCAGTGGAAGACAGGAGGGCCTGGCATGCTCTGGTCCAGGGGGTCACAAAGAGTCGGACACGACTAAACGACTAAACAACAACAACAAGCGCTGCTGCTGCTGGCACCAACAAAGCCCAGCCCCCTTCCTCCTCTAGGCAAGGCAGGGAGAAGCCAGGAAGAGGGAGGAAGGAGGCGCCGCCGCCGCCATGTGAGGGAGAGGGAAAGAAGGGACGTGCTGGCGATCCATGCGGCGATTCCTGGACCGTCCGTGGGCTGGATCCAGAAGGCAATTGGGCCTGATCTGGCCCACGAACTTTACTTTGCCGCCCCATGCTCCTGACTCTGCATTCAGGTCTCCACTGCAGGATGCTGCAGTTGTACTTTCACCAGTGGAAAAATCAACCTCAGAATGGGCATTCTGCTTTATAATGACAAATCTATCTGTGGTGAATTGGTGAGAATGGTGGGCACAAATTAAGGGGAAATATCAGGTTTCTGAAACTTTAAACTTAGCTCAGCTGCAGCTCCTTCAACTTGGGCAGGGGTCGGCAACCTAAGGCCCATGGGCTGGAAGTGGCCCACGGAGGCTGTTTAACTGGCCTAAGAGTCGCCCCCCAACTGAGCCACCCACTCAGAGAGTCCCCACGCGATGCACTAAGCCAGCGCAGCACAGCATGGGGCTCTCTTCCGCGGCTCTGGAAATCGCTTCTGCGCAGGCGCGATTTCCGGCATCTGGGCATGCACAGAAGCGATTTTGGGCACCATGGACATGCAAAGACTCGATTCCCGGCATTGGGCTGCGCTGGTCTGGCTCACGGAAGATCTCCGCGGGAGTAATCTGGCCCGGTAAGCCTTGCAGACCCCTGAACTTGGGTATTATATGGGGCAACCCAGCCAAATGGGAGGGGTATAAATAATAAAATTATTTTTATTATTGTGTCGTGTGGCAGGAAACCGCACCAATTGTCCTATTCTACACTAGCTACAGCTTCTGAACCAAGGCTGCCCCAAATAAAGTGGAGTACAATAATCTACTCTTACTATTCTTATTCTTATGATTAATTTCAATTCTACGCTGGTTTATATTTTAAATGAAAAAATGGCAAAGTGGTTTACAATGCACATTAAAACATCAAATAAAACAATCCAGAATAAAACATTGCAGAAGAAAGTCCAATGTAAAGTATACGTTGAAAGCAACATAATTAACAGGAAACTAAAATATTATCTTAAAAGATTTCAAAACAAAACATTACAAAGGAGGCCAAGCTCAGAATGTACATTTAACACAGCAAAGTTAACCAAAACAATTATCTTTACATTTCAAAAGAAAACATTGCTAATGGAAGGCAAATATATGATGCACATTTAAAACAGCACAATTAGCAAGGTAGAGGCGCTGTGGGTTAAACCACAGAGCCTAGGGCTTGCCGATCAGAAGGTTGACGGTTCGAATCCCCGTGACGGGGTGAGCTCCCGTTGCTCAGTCCCTGCTCCTGCCAACCTAGCAGTTTGAAAGCACATCAAAGTGCAAGTAGATAAATAGGTATCGCTTTGGCGGGAAGGTAAACGGCGTTTCTGTGCACTGCTCTGGTTCGCCAGAAGCGGCTTAGTCATGCTGGCCACATGACCCGGAAGTTGTACGCCGGCTCCCTTGGCCAGTAAAGTGAGATGAGCGCCGCAACCCCAGAGTCGTTCGCTGCTGGATCTAACATTCAGGGGTCCCTTTACCTTTTAACATTCTACAGTAAGCATATAAGCTGGTGGTGCCAATTATGCTTCATGGCAGGTTGATGGATGTGGAAGCTCAGGCTCAATGACCTGGGTCTGCCAAGTTGGTCTCTGGTCTTCTCAGCAGCCTCAGCTTCTGTAGCTGGAGTCAGTCCGGATCCTGCCCTCCCAGGACTGGTGGGGAAAAGCCTGCAAGGCAGGGAGCAGGTCTTCCAGAACTTGCAGCCATACTAGTGTATGGGCCACATCAGCTAAACTATATTTATTCAGGAATGGTGTAGTAGGATCTGAAACGGGGAAAAGATGCTCCTTGCTGCTGAGGTCCATTGTGCCTCCAGCAACAATGACAGATCCGGGAGCAGCCCAGATTGAGATATTTCCTTGTCCTCAAACTCAGTGCAGGTATGCATGCTCACAAGAGAACTAGTCATTTTTTCAGGTGCCCCCAACCTTGTTCTTTGCTGCCGATTCACCTGAAAGGTGTGTGATGTGTGTAAGGGCGCTTGGTCACCTGCCTCTGTCTCCTCCCTTTGCTGTCTCTCCTGCTCTTGACCTTTGGATTGTCAACTCCTGGGGACGGCGATCTGCTGGGCATCCTGACAGTATCACCACCACAACAATTCAGCAAGCCCCAAATCGGCTGGCGGTAGAACACAAGATTTTAGTTGCTTTCAGTGTACTGACCTCACCAGGGTTTAGGCATACCCTGTTTGGAGGTCAGATTTTCCATGTGCAATATTTCTGTGTGGTATGACACGAACGGCCCGTCTCTTTTCCTCTCCCAGCTGCTTGCCCAAGCTTTCTGCGAGGAAGGAGAGGATTGATGCTTTGTCCCAGGTCTGGTGCATATTTTTTTATTATTTGTGTTTTTAATATGCTCTGTATACAAGTTGTTCTTTCTCTTGCCTGGATAAAAGCGGCAGCACAGCTTGAAAGGGTTGCATGTGCTGAAATGTAGCCCAAGGATATGTGTTATTATCCCTCCCCTCTTGACCAGCAGGGTCTCTGCTCTCTCTCCCTTTCAGCCTTTTGTTTGAACAGATGGGATTGGGGAACAGAGGGAAAGAATAGCAGTCTCTTCTCATTAACTCTCCCAGTACACAAACAGAGACCTGAGCACTGGGGACCCGGGAAACAGGCCTGCTTTCACTCCACACACAAATTGTGGCCATATGCACCCGTGTACAAAAGGAAGACACAAGATGCACACAAAAATAGACATTTACCTAAGGGGCCCTCTCTATTTTGATATCAAATAATAACCATTAATTTCATTCATGTTATTCAGCCCTATAACTCAAAAAACAACAAGACCATCTTGTTTTTATCGAACCTTAGCTCGAGAAAGTCCTAAACTATGGACTCAAATGATTTCTTGACGGGTGTGTTAAATATTCAGAGCTGTATCAGGAGGACTTGCCCAACCAAAAGAAGAATATCAGAAATGATGGACAGACTATTCATCCAGGTTACCTTCCTTCTCTCCAAATGTGACTAGTTCCAGCTTCTTCCCAGATGAACACTAGTACCCATGACATTGTGGACAATAGCCTGTCCTGAAGCATATTTCAGGCCCTCCAAGTGTCCTGGATTTACAGAAGCTGTCCTGGTTTCTGATTTGATCCTGGAATGTCCTGCTTTTTCTTAGGACGTCCTTGTTTTCAGCAGAGAAATGTTGGAGGGTATGGAGTTATGCGACCCCTGAGCCAAGGAGATAAGTACAACCTTTATAAGACATCTGAAGGCAGCCCTGCATAGGGAAGTTTTTTAATGTTTAATGTTTTATTATGTTTTTATATATGTTGGTAGTCACCCAGAGTGACTGGAGCACTAATAATAATAATAATAATAATAATAGTAATAGTAACACAGTCATACCTTGCTTCTCAAATTTAATCTGTTCCGGGAGTCCATTCGATTGGCTGCAGGAGCTTCCTCCAGCTGATTGGAAGCCGTGGAAGCCGTGCTAGACGTTCCACTTCTGAAAAATGTTCGAAAACCAGAACAATCACTTCCAGTTTTCAATCGTTTGGGACCCAAAATGTTTGAGTTTAAAGGCGTTCAGCTTCTGAAGTACGACTGTAATAATAATGGAGGAACAGCACTATTCCCTATTTTCACTGAAGAAATATTGGAGGGTATGATATTTTTATCCTAGACCACACCCTTGTCAAAGTTTCAGAGGACCAGACAGTAAAATGTTGGCTCTGCCAGAATTTGTCCTCAATACATGACTTGCATTTAGAGGGGGGAGGCCCTGCCTGTGGTTCTGCAAAAAAAAAATATGGTCTGGTCCAGGGAGTGGTTACCTAAAACAGGGCAGGTTTGGGGAATTTCCTCTCAGGAGAAGTGCCACATTGCTAGTTCCATACTGCCTGTTTTCAGATGTCAGCCAAAGATGTATTTGTTCCCCAAGGCTTTTGAGAGATGAAAACCCAGAGAGCAAGTAGCTTTACTATGGTCTGTTTGCATTAAGTTCAGTTGCTTTTAGATTTGAGATGATTGTATTTTGTATAGTAAAGCACCCTGGGCTTCTATAGGAGGAGGGGTGGTATAGAATAAACAATAAATAGTAAGAATTTGACTTGCCCCCACCCCCCTTGGCTATGCCCATGGCAGGGTCACACAGAGAAGAGCCTCCAAGAAAGACTGCAGCCAGTGGGAAGTTTCCTAATGAAATTGGGTCACATATTCTCATCTCTGAACAGGACAAAATAAGCAGTGCCCAATTGCGGAGAAATAGCTCCCATCTCTTAGTATATGGTAGAGAACCAGTGGCAGCCATATAAGAGTGGCACTGAATTCAGGCAGACATGTTACAAAGGGTGTCCCCTGCCTTCAGCTAATTAGGACGAACCCTTTAATTGCAGAAATACTATTTTAGGTAGGAACACATTCCCAGAGGACTTATAATTAAGAAGGAACATTGGCAGTTCTACGTAGCTTGACAAAGGACTCAGCTACATTAGTAAAGAAGAAGCGTTTTATATGCGTTGTAACACTGTGACACCAGAGGGCGCTGTGGAGTCCCGTCTTTCACCAATGTGATTTTTTATTATGAAGTTTATGTGTTTTCCTGAAACGCTTTTTTGATGTGTCTAGAGAGCCAGCCCCTGTTTACATTTATAATTAGCAGTAAGATGCAGATCACCTCCACCCTGTGCAACAGACAGACTAGTGGAGCTTCATTAAATAAAAATCCTGAAATTTGGGGACTCCTCTGAAGAATACTCAGCATGGGTGGCACTGCAAAACATGGGGGTTTTTGCTGCAAAATGACTTCAAAACTTTGGCCCAGGTTTGAAGGGGATCCCAAAATATCAGGGTTCGTAGTTAATGAAGCCAGCAGATTTGTACACAGCAGAGAAGGGAAAGGTAGGCGAGAGACAGGTCACATGTAAGTTAGCCGTCAGTGACGATGTGAATTTTTCATTACACTTTGATTATTATTAGAAGTAGCAGTTTATGAATCATCCATTACGTGGGTCTCAAGGTTATTTGCAAACGTAATGCAAACAGCTATAAACAGTTTTTAAAAAGTAAATAAAAAAGTAACCCAAAAGCAACAGGTTCAAAAACATTGCAAAATGAACATCTAAGGCAATGACCTTCCCATCCATCTGTTAAGTTAAAGCTGGTCAAAATAAAAATGCCTTTAATTGTTTCCATTAAGATGAGATAGCAAAGCGGCTGTTGTATTGCAACAGGAATGCTGAAATCCCTCTTCTGAGTTCCTGCGGAGCAGATTCTGATGTTTCTGGGACTTGAAGGAAAACCTCTCCTGCAGAATGCAGTGACCTGCTGGGCATATAAGGGATCAGTTGATCTCTTGGGTAACCTAGTCCTGAGTTACACAGGGCCCTATAGGCCCGTACTAAAATCTTGACCTTGGCCCAGCACAAGCAATGGCAGTTTGCCCCCCAAGCTGCTGTGCTCTGTACCAGCTGCAGCCTCCGTATCAACCTCAAGAGTAGCCCCACAGAAAGCAGTAATCCAACTCTGAGGTTGCAAGGAAAACTGTGGTCCAGCTATACAAATCCAGGGATGGCTGTAGCTGTCTTGCCAGCCAAAGCTGGTAAAAGGCACACCCACCAATGGAAAACATCGGGGCCTCCAGGAACAGGGCTGGATTTAGGGGCACCCCCAGATCATGAAACTGCTCCTTCAGGGAGAGGGTGACATCACCCAGGGCAGGCAACGTATCAACTTCCTGAAGTCCTCACCCACAGAGTCTGTGTCTTGCAAGGATTCAGAAAGTAGTATGTTGTGCATAGCTCACTTATGGAATTCACTGCCAGGTTTGGTGACAGCCACTAGTTTAGATGGCTTTTCAGATAATTCACGAGGTCTATCCATCAGCCCTGAGTGCTCCCTGGAAGGACAGATCCTGAAGCTGAGGCTCCAAGACTTTGGCCACCTCAGGAAAAGAGAAGACTCCCTGGAAAAGACCCTGATGTTGGGAAAGATGGAGGGCACAAGGAGAAGGGGACGACGGAAGACGAGATGGTTGGACAGTGTTCTCGAAGCTACCAGCATGAGTTTGACCAAACTGCGGGAGGCAGTGGAAGACAGGAGTGCCTGGCGTGTTCTGGTCCAGGGGGCCACGAAGAGGCGGACACGATTAAACAACAACATCCATTGCTCTTAGCTACATGGCTGCTAAATTGTATATCCATGATGGCACTACAGGTTGCTAGGCAGCAAGACCGCAGGAGGGTTATTGCCCTTGTGTGGGGTTGTGGGGCTTTCTGGAGGCATTTGGTTGGATGCTAAGCTAGATAGGCCTTTAATCTGATCCAGGAAGGCACTCCTGAGGTTCCTAGCTACCGTATTTCCCCGTGTATAAGATGCCCTCACGTACAAGATGACCCATTTTTTTTTTAGCCCAAAATGAAGAAATAATTAATTGCAACATTCCATGTATTAGACGACCGCCAATTTTAAACTTAAAAAATTGGGGGGGGGGGAATATAATATTATACACAGGAAAATACAGCATTTCCTTCTGCTAGTTCTCTGCCCAGCCACCCCAATGAAACTGAACAGAGGGACATGATGGCCTTTTAGTCTTCAAAGGATCCTTCTTATATCATTGATTGTGATGTGTTAATGGCCCAGCTGGTATCAGTTAGCTGAACTGCTCTCCGATAGTTCAGGTTCTTCAAAGGGCTTCTTGATGCAGATGACAATGCTTGAATCTTGTCTTCTCAGGACTTGTGGCCAATGCAACTGCAAATTTGATTTATATAGGGATCCCTTTCAAAAATATTTTCAGCGACAGGAAAATGTCAAAATAGGAATACGTCAGGCCGATCTGACCAATTATGTTCCTGATCTGTTGTTTAACCTCATGGTTGAATTTGCATGCTGAAGAGCAGCAAAATGGATTCCTTGTAAAACCCTTTAGCATTTAGACAAACGCTGTCTGTGTAAGCAAGGATGTCAAAGTATATGATTTTAGAGCAATAGGTGTTTGGTACAGTCCAGGCCCCGAGACATTTCTCAGTAATGCTCCAGGGATAGTAGTTGGGAATCCAGTAAATTATTTCTAAAAGAATTATCAGATCAGTAATAAGCATTTCCATAGTGCTTTGGAATGTTCAAAGCACTTCTGATACATTAGCATAGTGATCCTTACCAACAAGCGGGATAGGTCAGTGTTGTTGCTGCTGCTGCTGCTGCTGCCCCACATAGGGGCAATAATATGAGGAGGGGGCTCAGACTGAGAGAATGACTTTCCAAAGGCCACCTACTCTGTTCATAGCAATTTATAGATTTGAATCAGGAGCTCCTAGATCTTCACTCAAACTCATAACATTAGTTTTCAATATCCTTTTACATTGCTTGACCCATACATTTGCCTTTGATTGGAGAAATGACTTTGGCACTCTAATTATTGGTGATCTTGTTAATTTCCACAGCTGTCTTTTAAAATTGCTTTAGGGACATGAGCTGATCGGCTCAGACCACTTGCCAGAAGCAGTAAAAAAAAAATTCCTGAAAAGGAAAAAAAAAATTGGTGGGGATTCACCTGGGGAGTCCAACCAGCAGAAGCCCTACACAAGGACTTCGTCTTGCATAGTGGGGCTTTGCCCTTTCCCCCCACATGCTCCCATAATTGGCCCTGGGGGGGACAACCCCCCAGAACAGTGTGCAGGGGAAGAAGAGGCAAATAGTTGCGTCTAAGAAGCTCAACTGCTGGTGCTGACGAAATGATCAGGAGAGAGTGATGTTGCATTCATCCCAGAGATACCTACTATAACAAATTTCCTGTAGGAGTCTACTCTCATTTCAGGACAAATTTCAGGACAATTGAATCAAGAAGGGCCCATTCAGTTCATTTCCCATTCATACAGAAGCTGACACAGAGGGAAATTAATGGGTTCCCACTTGCGAATAGGCGAGGCCTACCTGCTATGGCAGGACGGGCTGTGGCTGCATCTGCCTTCGATGGAGGCTCTGGGGGACTACCATTTTGTTTCTCCCCAAATGCCCCTTGGTAAAATAAAATGCCTGTTCCCACTGCAGGCAGCAGGAAAAACACAAGTGGGGCCGGGCGGGGGGGGGGGGGTAAATGGAAAGAGTGATAAATGATTATAGTAAATCTAAACTGGGGGTATTGTTTTTGTCATTATGGTAAGTATTTTTGTGTTTTTATCCTGTAAACCGCCCTGTGATTTTCACAGAAAGGAGGTATAGAAATTAAATAAATTAACATAGAAACAAACAAACAATGTTGTAAGTGAAACGAGATTCTAACATATAAACATGAAACAAATTGGGTTTTCAGTAATGAATGTAATCCCAAATTGAAAAAATAATAATCTTGCACACCCTTAACTTTCCGTGTTTATATGTTATTGTACTAGCAATATGAGATTTCAATGCGAATTGCGTTTATTCATATAGCAGAGCTGAGCAGCAAGTGGATTACCTACCTGACAGAAGAACCCGGAGGCTAATTCACCACCAGGTGGCTGGAAAATGCCATGGATTTTCTCAAACTGGGTATTTGGTTTTTGCAAAACCCCTCCTTAGCTGAATAAACTTTCCCTGTAACAAACTTTGTGGTCCCTTCAGCTTGAGCAGTGAACTCTAAATGTTTTGTGCAACATCTCTATCTAGTGACAGACAGAAGCAATTGCACCTTCTTTACATCCCCCCCCCCCCCGATTTACCACCTGGTGACTTGAATCATCTTGAACCAGTGGGTTGAAGTGAGAAAGTGTGTGTAAATAAAACTGCCCATAACTTTTCTCCTGGAAATGATCAAATGAAAAGCAGCAGTTTTTCAGCAAGCCTATCTGGCGGGGGCATAATTTCTAGATGCAAGAAATGGAGAATTGTTTCAACAACACCTTTTAAAGTCTTGTGGAGATTTGTGTGCCTTGAAAAATACCAAAATCTAGCTGTTTGGGGCAGAATCTACAACCAGAGAAAGATTAGCATGTTTTTCTGTACTCCTGTGCTCTGCTAGCCAGGGGTCTGCGTGTTTCATTTCAGGTATGGGATAAATCTGAGTTGCAGCCTGAAACCTGGTTGTCCCACCACTCTGGGCAGCTTCCAACATATATAAAAACATAATTAAACATTAAAAAACTTCCCTACACAGGGCTGCCTTCAGATGTCTTCTAAAGGTTCCATGGTTACTGATCTCCTTGGCTGTGTGTGTATGTGTGTCACATAACTCCATAGCCGCCAACATTTCTCTGATGAAAATAGGAAAGTCCTAAGGAAAAGCGAGACGTTCTGGGATCAAATCAGAAAGCGGGATGGCTTCTGTAAATGCAGGACTGCTCCTGGAAAATAGGGACACTTGGAGGGTCTGTATAGCATTGTTATTTTAATCAGTGAACCACTTCAAAAGCTGGTAGGGCTACTAGCAGTGTAGCTTAGAAATAAATAGATCTGTTTATGGACAAGCACCCACCCTAAGCTCCGTTGTGTGGAAAGGCAGGCTAGAAATGTAATAAACAAATGCGGCCCATGTGCCTTAAAATGTGTCTCTTTGGTTCAGTCCCACAACAAAGCGGGGGTGGGGAGTGCGACAAATCCTCTTGGTTGCATCACTTTGGGGGTTGGGTTCCTCTTCATAAGAACATAGGGAGAGGGAGAGTCCAAGTTTGTATTTAGTTCAGCACCTAACAGCAGCCAAACATGTCTAGGGGAATTCTCCTTCATGGAGGCAAATTAGAATGCAGAAAATAAAACATCTCTTTGGAAAAGCCCTAATCGCCTCCCGATAAATAATGGAGGTATTTTAAGGCCAGTTACCCACAAAGTCCATGTAGTTGCTTGTCCCCTTCTGAAACTCAAAGGGAGATGCCTGCATTTTCTGTACAGCAGAGGCATCTCTGCGCATTCCTGCCCCTCCTCCCCCTCCGCTATTCCCTTTCTCTCTCTGAGGCAAAGCAGAGTGCCAGCGAAGTCCCTCAATCGTGTCATATCTGTCCTTTTTATTCATTGCAGGGTCTATTTATAGCCCGAAACAACTGCTTCCTAAAAATGGAGTTCTTAATGACCCAGAAGCCGGGCCAAGCTATGTAAGGTATCCAGGGTTTGGTCTCCCAGCTTCTCCTGTCTGTCTCTTTGCCTTTGTCTTCCAACCAGGGTTGCTAGTTTGCTTCTCAGTGACCTCAATCTATCTAGACGGATTCATAGGGGAGGCTGAGGTGGCAGGAGGGGAGCAGATCAAGCTGGCACCCCGAGAGCTGGACCTCCGCAGGCTCTGGAATTCCTCTTCCTTCCCCCGAGATAAACAAGAAACCCCCCGAGATGAAAACAGCTTGCTGGCTCCTGGCAGTTTTTTACGTGCTCACTGGCTGCAGGGCAGAAGAAGGGCTGGAGTTCCCTACCTACGATGGGAAAGACCGGGTGATTGACCTGAGCGAGAAAAACTACAAGCAGGCCTTCAAGAAGTATGACATGGTCGGCGTGCTCCTTCATGAGCCTGTGGCATCCGACAAAATTTCGCAGAGGCGTTTTCAAATGACTGAGATGGTGCTGGAGGTAAGTGTGGGTTGCATGTCACGGTCACACTCAGCACCTTGGGGGCGGGGGGGGACACACCAAATTGGGGACCTCTAAAGAGGCCTTTGAAATATGCTTGAGTGCAGACTTGCACCTAAATCTTAACTTTTCCGGTCTGGAAGGTTTGTGCCAATGAACCTCCTCAAAGCTGTCCATGTTTCTGTGGGACAAGGGCGCTGCCTCTGAGTTGCAGTAAGTGGGGAACATCAGAGCAATTCAGCAAGATCACAAGCGCAAGCTCAATAGGCTTTCATCCACTAGCCAAACTCTCGGAATGAATTTCCCAGTCACTTATGTTTAATCCAAGTGTTTCTTCCACCTGCATTCCGGTATCAAAGCCATTGTTCTGCCCCTGTCAGGAATCCGACCCAAGCAAGCCTCTGCTAAATCAAGCTGAAAAAAATATTCCATTACTTAGAAAGCTTCAGTCTGTGCTAGATGCCGGTTTGTTCTCTGCTGCCTGCTTTCAGATCTCTTCACCATTTGCTGTTCATGTTTATTTATTGTCAAAACCTATTTCTGAGCCAAGAATGTGTTTAATGCTCTGGTGGTGAGAAGGTTCCACTATCAGGGAGCAAAACAAAATGCTATACTGGCTGCCAGAGGAATCCTATAAGTAAGTACAGTCATACCTCGGGTTACAGATGCTTCAGGTTGTGTTTTCGGGTTGCGCACCGCGCAGAACCCAAAAGTACCGGAACGGGTTACTTCCAGGTTTTGGCACTCGCGCATGCACAGAAGTGCTAAATCGCGCTTTGTGCATGTGCAGAAGTGCTGAATCGCAACCCTCATGTGCGCAGACGTGGCGCTGTGGGTTGCAAACGCTGCTGGTTGTGAATGTGCCTCCCGCACGGATCACGTTCGCAACCCGAGCATCCACTGTAAAGCATGTAAAGGACTGCAAGGCACAGTGGAGGGATACCTTTTGGCAATCTGATTCTCCTGAAATTGCCAAGCTAAGAATATTAGTTGGGAGAAAGAGATGCAACAGCTCCTTCTTACAGAGAAGCCGTCCTACATTGCCCTGTTCCCAGCTAAAATGCCTACTGTGGCCTCCTCCTAGTGCTGTGTCTTGTGAACTTCTGTGGGTGTCTCAAAGCAAGGCAACTGTATGATATGAGAAGGAAGGAAGTCTGTTCCCCTACTAATCACAGGTAGAGCAAATTCATGTTGACAGTGGCAACTTTTAGCATCTCCCACCTGCTGCAACCAGGTCACCTTCCTGCCAGGGCTGCATGTTGCCTTCATGTCCACGCAGATGCCTTTGCAGGCTTGCATGCCAGGAACGAGCTGCATCCTCTCCCCTCGGAGATTTAATAGCGGGGGAACGAGAACACATCCCCAAAGAAATCACATTGCCAAACCTTTTAATACGGCAGCCCAATAGGCAAAAATAGGGGGCCAAGAAGCGTGGCAGAGACAGGGGAGGAAACACAGAGAGAGGTGGGAAATTTGTTCACGGAAATAGTTATGGCGAAGGGACTTGAGTGTGCCAAAGTGTTGCTAGCAGTGGAGAGACTTGCTTGACGAATTGTAGCAAATTGTTTCCGTAAAGAGGGGTGAGGAATCAGCCCATGGTGCCTTCTCAGCCAGCGAAAGGCAGACTGTGGGCTTATCCGCATTTACCTTTCCCTGCTGTTTCCGGGCATAGTCTGAGCGCCTTGTTTTCGCTCTGGAGCTTTCTGAACGAAAACCTGCCCTTTAAAGCTCTGTCCCATTCTAAGGGATGCTCCGTTCTTGGCTCACAGGGCTACTTTTCGACATTGTGTTGTTCTTTTTTTGAAGCGGGTTCTTGGGTGGCCTTTGTGCAATTACAGGTCTTGCTAGGCCTGGCAATCAGTCCGTGGAATAATAATAATAATAATAATAATAATAATAATAATAATAATAATTATACCCCGCCCACCTGGCTGGGTTACTCCAGCCCCTCTGGGTGGCTCCCAATTAAAAACACAATAAAACATCAAACATTAAAAACTTCCCTAAACAGGGCTGCCTTCAGATGTCTTCTAAAAGTCAGATAGTTCTTTATTTCCTTGACATCTGATGGGAGGGTGTTCCGCATGGTGGGTGCCACTACCGAAAAGGCCCTCTGCCTGGTTCCACTTCTCACAGGGAGGGAACCGCCAGAAGGCCCTCAGAGCTGGACCTCAGTGTCCGGGCTGAATGACGGGGGTGGAGACGCTCCTTCAGGTCTACTTCAGGTATAATGAGAACAACTGAGGAGAGCGGAAGACCAGCATCTCTTGGATGAGGGTGTGCTAAGGCAGAGGGAACAGATTTCCTTGGGCTCACTAGCAAGCTTGACCCAGATGCCAGCAGTGCCAGATTTAGGACGGTGCGTGTGGTTCACCTGCACAAGGCACCAAGCCAAATGGGCATAAAATTGAGACGAAATATAATTGAGAAGATCCATTAGGGGGTGCCAAATGTTGACCTAGCGCAGGGTGCCATATTACGAAAGATTACCGACGTCCGCCCCTGATGCCAGCGTAGATCACTCTGATTTGACCCGCTCTAGGCAAATGGTGTGAAGAGCAGAGCAAAGCTTTCCTCAATTCATTCCTTTGGCCAAATCTGGGTACAGACTACAAACTGACTCTGCCCTGACATCCTTCATGTCAGGGCTCATCCACGCTTGCCTTTCCTCTGCAAATTCCAGGCACAATCCGCACTTCAAAGCTCTGTGTCCAAGCACCCTTTTGTTTTGCTCCAGAGCCTTCCCTATGAAAACTGGCTCTTTAGCGCTCATTCGGAGCAAACATCAATCCATAGAAAACTCAAATGGATGTTTGCTCCGATTGAGTGCTAAAGAGTGTTTTAGTTTGGGTTTTTGGCAGGGAAAGCTCTGGGGCATCTCCACCCCCCCAAAAAAAACCCCCACACTTGGACGTGGCTCTTTTAAGTGCATATCTGCACCTAGAAAGAGCAAGGCAAAAAGTAAGTAAGGGTGGATAAGTCCTGTGTTCCTGTACTGGGTGGAGAGGAAAAGAAGTCCCTTTCTTCCTACCCAGCGCACAAAATGCAAGCAGAGAAAAACAGGAAAGGAGTGGCTTCACCCATTTGTGATCTGCCCCACAGCTGGCTTCTGCCCCACCCACCCACAGTATGTGGCCCCCACCAGATTACCCACCAAGGCCTTCAACATAGAATAAGTTTCCCATCTCAGTTTTGAGATGATAGGTTATGGGGTGAGGGGTGGAGAGAGAGAGAAAGAGAGAGAGAGAGAGAGAGAGAGAGAGAGAGAGAGAGAGAGAGAGAGAGAGATGCACATCTTTGACTGTCCCCCCATTTCCAGGGAGGCAGACATGTCTGTTAAATCTCCCTCGGAGAGTATCTTCTCCAGTTACCTCACCAACAGGAGAGCGGTTTCTCTGCTCACGCTCCAGGAATTCAGTTTACAGGCATCTGGGACACACAATGGTGGGCTGATCTGCACACTGCCTCACAAAAGGTTTCATATAGTCTTACTAGGTCATATTTTTAGCCGGGCTGGGTGTTCCTAATTTTAGTGACCTTAAGCGAAAGGCATCCTGCAGCCCTGTGAACCTAGGGTGAGGCCATGTTGAACTCCAGAACTTATTCCTACGCCCTGTTACAAGTCTGGTAAAAGAAACAAATTGGATGGGTTGCAGCAATTGCAGTCTTTCTGATTTTGGTTTCCTCACTGGCATTTGCAACTGGTACAGGATTTTTGGCTAGGGCTGCAATCTTTTGCACATGGTTGCAGGATGCAGTTCCATTAAACTCAGCAGGGCATTGTTGTTTAGTCGTTCAGTCGTGTCGGACTCTTTGTGACCCCCTGGACCAGAGCATGCCAGGCACTCCTGTCTTCCACTGCCTCCTGCATTTTGGTCAAACTCATGTTAGGAGCTTTGAGAACACTGTCCAACCATCTCATCCTCTGTCATCCCCTTCTCCTTGTGCCCTCCATCTTTCCCAACATCAGGGTCTTTTCCAGGGAGTCTTCTCTTCTCATGAGGTGGCCACAATATTGGCGCCTCAGCTTCAGGATCTGTCCTTCCAGTGAGCACAGCAGGGCATACTTTTGAGTAAACGTGAATAGGATCATGCTACCTATATAACACAGGCAGAGTGGTGCATCAGATACGTAGAGTTTAATATAAACTATCTTCCACTGACCTCCTAATCTCATTGGACATTCCATTGCTCTCAGGAGACAATGGAGGAGGGGGTCTTTGGGAATGAAGTCAAACTATTGGAAGGTTGCATTGCCTGCTGTGTCTGTAGAGACCAATACAGGAGAGGCATGTTTTGCTGGACTTAGGATATCATCATTTCAACGGACACTGCGTTAGGCACAACCAACCACACATTCTGTTTTATATCCTTTCCTCACACGATTCCTAATTTTCATGTCAGAACTCATAAGAAGAGATTCCGCTGCATGCGATATGCACGTAACTTTCCAAGCTAACCAATAGCCACCTTCCCCAGTTGCTGGGACTTCAAAGCACACCAAATCCATTTTGCAAATAACCCACACCGCTCTTCCAAGTTGTGCCTGCAAATTAATAGCCTAATTCTCCTCGGAAAGAGCTCTCAGATTAAACCTGGCTGCGCTGCCCTTGCTTCTAACATTACAACAAAAGCCTGAACTGCTGTCAGTGAGCGCCATGAGCAGATTTAGTGGTAGACCCCCCCCAAGAGGCTTCCAGCTGGCAGTTGTTATCTTCTTCAGCCTCCTGGTGCTTTCAGAGCACACTTGGGCTCGGGCTATTTATAACAAAGATTTAGGGCACGCTGCACTTCCACAAGAGCCATGCTATTGTATGACATTTCAGTAATCCCAAAGAGAAGGATCTGATAGAGTGAGGGGCGCAATACAAGGTGGACATGGGCAGGGCCGTCTTTGGCATAAACGCCGCCTTCCTCTTTCTTGTGAGTGGAAAAGTGACCTTGGGTGTTCACAATCAATTAATTGAAATACATTCTAAAATCAATTCATTCTAAAATCAATATAGAGTCAAATTAATGGCAACCATTGGGCTAGAGTTCCATGAGGATTACCAAAGGCCAAAGGCCTGGTGGAACAGCTCTGTCTTGCAGGCCCTGCAGAAAGATGTCAAGTCCCGCAGGGCCCTAGTCTCTTGCGACATAGTGTTCCAGCAGATCGGGGCCATGGCCAAAAAAGCCCTGGCTCTGGTTGACAAAATGTCTTTTTTTTTCTTTAATCAATTGCAAGGAAAACACTTGAAACCAAGTGTTGCCAAACAAGGGAGCAGATGGACAGCAGAAGAGCGAAAGAGAAATTCAGCAGGGCTTGACTTTTGTTTTTCTCCTCTGCCTCATTGCCTGACCTGAATGCTTCCATTCCAGGCAGAGGTGTGTCACTTGAACACAATGGGAAGGTGAAAGCAGGCTGTCAGGCAAGCCCCTTTCCGGGAGCTGCCACTTTGGGAATGTGTCTTGGCATGTGCTAAGACAGCAACCTGCCCTGAGTTTATGCTCAGACTTCCCGGGTGTTGTGCTTATTGTGGGTGGAATTTTAAAAATTGGCCTATCTGCCTGCAAGTGTGGCCCTTTGCCAATTTTGCAAGGCCTGTTGCCATGTTCAAATGCTGATGCATTGAAGGGGGGATATGTTGTACATGTGTCACCAAAAGAAGAAGCCTTTCCAGGCTCTTGGGCCTGGAGTTGCAGGCTGCTGAGTTACCTTGCATGCCAGTAACAGAGGAGAAATAGCATGAGAACAGATTCCAATTGCAGGAGCAAAAGCGAGGTTTGAGTTTACAACAAAACAAGGAGCAGTTAGTAGATTTACCTGTTGTAAAAATTAGTTTTAAAGTGTAGGTGGGTTCGCACAAGGCAAGACACAGTGATAACAGCAAGAACCATTTTTGAACTAACAGAACTAGACAACAGAGGTAAAACAACTGCTTATATACATTTCTGAAGGCCTGGGCCACTCCCACTCCCAATGTGATTGGCTGTCTGAACTTCCAAGCTTCGAATCACAACTCAGAGTTTAAGGGCCAATGGCAGAGGCCCAAATCCTGAAATGTTCTGTGATTGGATATCATGTATCGAATCAGAACACAGGAGCTCAGAATCCTTAGTCCAGACTCAAGCTCAGGCAAACACAGACCACTGAATACATAACAAACTTCATAATATATGTCTAACTTTTTAAATTCTTGAAACACTTTTTAAATGCTGAGTAAGGGCTTGTCCACGTTGGAGTTTAATGTGGATTAAAATCTGTCTGTGGGCTTATGCATATTACTTTTCTTCTGCTCTTTCCAGGCAAGGTCTGTGTCCAAGCACTTTTTTTTCTTGCCCTGGAGCTTTCCCCCATGAAAACTCGCACCTTAAAGCTCAAACAGAGCAAACCCGAAACCGTGGGAAACCCAAATTGAAGTTTGTTCCGATCCAGTGCTAACAAATGTGCTGTTGTGGGGAAAGTGTGGAGCAAAAGTCAAGACCCTGGGACACAGAGCTTTTAAGTGTGGACATGTGCCTGGAAAAAGCAGGGCAAAAGGTGAATGTGCATAAGCCCTAAGTCTCCATTTATGGGGCTTTGTCTACATAACATCACTCTCAATCAACAATCTTTTTTTTTTACTGGATTCACAGATAATAATAATAATAAAAAAAAACAACAACACAGGGGGAGCGGGATGTGTTCAAATTGCATCAGTGTCGGGATCAGATGATATGCACTTATTTTTTCCCTCTGGGTAAATCTGGTTTTTTCTTTCCAACTCTTCTTTCCGTGACCTCTACTTCCATTTTGTCTCACATCTCTTTTGTGGCAGTTGTGTATACTTCCCACAACGGAGCAGACATGGTGTGGATGTGAAAGTCCAAATTTGTGCTGAAGGTAGAATTGCCATGTGTCCTCTTTTTCCAGGACACGTCCTCTTTTTCCATTTGGGACAAATTCCATTCTTTTGCTTTGAATGGCCATCACAGCATCCTCTTTTTTTGCTCTTCACATATGGCAACCCCACTGAAGGGCTCAATTGCAAATGTGCACAGATCAGAATCTCTGAGATCAAATTCAAACTGAAAATCTGTGGGTTCTCAGTGGGATCAAGGTGTCCTGTTGATGACCCCAATTGTAATCAAAGAGGTGGAGTCTGGCAATGGGTGTCCAGATACAAAGGAGAGTAAGGGGCCCTGATACCTTCAGCAGATATGCAGAATTTCAGCAAGTGCAAAGGTGAGAAAAACTTAGCTGCAAATTTTCTCCTTCTGCACAAAAATGAAAGCTACACAAGCTCCACTTTGTAACCCTCAGAGGTCATGTCAGCTGCAAAGCACAGGTTACTGGGCATTGACAGGGTCCCTGGTTCCCATTTTATTCCAACCCATATTATACCAAGCCTTCCCAGCTGGATAAGAAAAACATTTTAATGGTGCTTTCAATGTGTATTTATATTGTTTTAAAGGATATTTTAGCTGTTTTTATTGCATGATTGTAAATTACCTTGAATCTTATACGAAAGGCGATTTGTCAATTAATAAAACCATAATAATACCTCTGGCATTATTTTGGATAACATTTGGATATTTCCACCTATTATATTAAAACTTCACTAGAGATCTTGGAACCAAATTAGGTAGTTTTCAGGTAGCATTTGCTCAAAATCCCTCAAACACAATAAAACACTGGGAACTATGTTGAAAATATAAAACGGGGTATATCAAAGGGACACTATTATAAAACATCGATAACCCCCCAGTTCTGGGTCTGGGGTAAAAGCAATTTGTCACCTTGCCTCAAAACGGGAAAATATAGAAAAGAGGGGAATTATGAGAACCACTGGGAAAGGGCTAAAAAGATCTGACAGCAAGAACAAGTTTGCTTATGTAGTGAAAGGATGTTTACCCCATTCTTCATCTGGCTCTCAGGGCAGCAGCTCATGGAAGATCAATAAGAAGCACGACTGTCTCTGTCCTCAGGTTTAATCTGCAAGACACAGTGGAAAAGGGATGAGGAGGACAGAAGAAGACAAGCAGACTCAGGGAATAGTTCTTAGAGTTGCAGACTTCTTATAAATGGGCAGCTTTAATGGAAACTGCTGAAGGAGAAGAAAAGCCCAATAAAACTGACCTCTCAACAGAGCCAGTGTTTCCCCTCCTTCCCTCTGTAACCCATGACAAGTTGGCCAGGCCATTAAGAGTATATCAAAATTGAAAGGTGAGGGAATCACTCGCTTGCGTTGCCCTGTACTTAGAACTTCTACATACCCTCCAACACTTCTCCAATAGGTATGTCCTACTCTATTATTATTATTATTATTATTATTATTATTATTATTATTATTCCCCACCCATCTGACCGGGTTGCCCCAGCCACTCTGGGTGGCTTCCAACATATATAAAAACATAACATATAATATATAAAAACATAATACAACATTAAAGAACTTTTCTATATAGGGCTGCCTTCAGATGTCTTCTAAAGGTGGTGTAGTTCCTTATCTCCTTGGCTTGGGGGTCACGTAACATACCCTCAAACCTTTCTCCGATGGAAATAGGGACATCCTAAGGAAAAGTGGAACATTCCAGAGCCAAATCAGAAACCAGGATGGTTTCCGTAACTCTGGGACTGTCCCTGGAAAATTGGGACACTTGGAGGGTCTTCTACCAGGGGCAGCACATCCTGTTTTTCCACCTGATGTGAAACAGGGCTGCCCCCTGTTCCCCCAAGGGGTGGGGAAGACGTGTGGCAGTGCAGTGGGGCAGAAGCAGTGGGGCGGCTAGAATGCCTCCTTTTGCATATCTGTGTCCTGAGGCAACTGCTGCACTTCGCTTAATGGGAAGAAGAAGAGTTTGGATTTGATATTCTGCTTTATCACTCCCCTTCAGGAGTCTCAAAGAGGCTCACAATCTCCTTTCCCTTCCTCCCTCACAACACACACTCTGTGAGGTGAGTGGGGCTGAGAGACTTCAGAGAAGTGTGACTGGCCCAAGGTCACCCAGCAGCTGCAGGTGGAGGAGCGGGGAAGTGAACTTGGTTCACCACCGCTCTTAACCACTACACCACACTGGCTCTCAAAATGGCCGGCTTTGTCTTCTGCTCCATCAAATGTTATCTGTGGGATACTGGCCTGAGGAAGTTTGGACTGACAGCCTTGTATGTGTTTTCCTTCAGCTCGCTGCGCAGGTCCTAGAAGAGAAAGGCATTGGTTTTGGATTAGTGGATTCCAAGAAAGATGCCAAACTTGCCAAAAAGCTGGGTAAGTGTGATCTCTTTATAATGCTTAAGATAATCATGAGTGAATGTTGAGGTGATTCCAGTGTCACATATCCAGTGACCAAAGTCAAATTACGATTTGCAGAGCAGCCAATGTTCTGCTGGGTTTTTACCCATTACCGCCAGCGCCTAGGCTTCCCTTGCCAGGGCCCTGATCCAACAAGATGCACTGCAGCGGCCATCTGGCCTCAGGCTGGCTGCAACGAGGCCCTTGCCCAAATTTCACTCTAGAGCAGGTGATGAATTCAGTCTTTCATATGCAATAGTTCCAATGATACCAGCGTGAAGGAAACAGCCCTTGACAACAATGACATGGCTACGCTGGAGCAAAGTTAAAGCTGCTGTACTTCTGTGGTAGTTTAAAAGACTGTGCGGGTACTTAAAAATAGGTATGGCACTCAAAGGTGAGAGCCGCCAATAGCAGGGGACAAAGCCTCAAGGAGGAACAGAAACTGGTGATGGAGAGGAGGCAGAAGACGGAGATTGTTGGAAAGGCTTGGAGTAGGACCTGTAAGAAACCACCATATTTTTCACTCCATAAGACACACTTTTTTCTTCCTAAAAAGTAAGGGGAAATGTTTGTGTGTCTTATGGAGCGAATGCGTGGTCCCTGGAGCCAAATTGCCCAGGCGTGAAAAGCAGATCATGCTATTTTTTTTGAAAGAGGGAAGGGGGTGTTGAAACAAAGCCGCTGATTGGCAAGCGATCGGGAGGGAGATAAGGCTGCTGGTAAAGGAGGCTGCCAGGGGAGAGGGGGAGGTAAGGACAGCGGACTTGCAAGGAGAGGAGACAGGAATACTAAAACAAACAATGAGGAGAGAAATTAGAAGAAAAGGAGGAGCAAAAAACTGCTTCAGCTAAGGAAAAGATGCTAAGGCAAACAAGAGGGAAGGGGTTGTTGAAAGGAAGCAGCTGATCGGCAACCGATTGGGAGGAAGATAAGGGACGCGATAAAGGAGGCTGCCTGGTGGGGGGAGGTAAAAGCCCATGGATCCTCAGGATTTTGCATTGGGTCACCCCAAATTCACCATCAGGTCACATAGCATGTCCATGGCTACAGCCTGCACAAAAAAATAACGCATCCACTGTTTCATGGGGCCACAATGGTACAAAAACATGGTTACAAAGCACGGATCCACATGGATTCTCAGGATTTTTGCATTGGGTTACCCCAAACTCACTGTCAAATCACATGTCTGTGGCCACAGCATGAACCTCAAAAATCATACACCCACTGTTTCATTCAGAATATTTTTTCCCCTTGTTTTCCTCCTCTAAAAACTAGGTGCATCTTATGGTCAGGTGCGTCTTATGGAGCAAAAAATACGGTATACAGTGGTACCTCGGGTTAAATACTTAATTCGTTCCGGAGGTCCGTTCTTAACCTGAAACTGTTCTTAACCTGAAGCACCACTTTAGCTAATGGGGCCTCCTGCTGTTGCCGTGCCACCGGAGCATGATTTCTGTTCACATCCTGAAGCAAAGTTCTTAACCCGAGGTACTATTTCTGGGTTAGCGGAGTCTGTAACCTGAAGCGTATGTAACCTGAAGCGTATGTAACCCAAGGTACCACTGTATTGGTAAAGGACACAGTTTATATTACTTGGGAAGTTACCTCTTTGGTTAAACAAACATAGACTCATAGAATTATATTAATGGAATACGCACAGCTTGCAGATTTAACATATAGAATAAGAGAACAAAAGGAATGTATGTTTATGGGTGAAAAATGCTTACATGGGTGAAAATTGTGTTTATTTAAGAATGCTGGTAGCATTAAGATAAATTCAACAGTGTAAGTAAGTTTTGATGGATGTAACAATGGATTACTGAATGGTTTACTTCATGTAAAATGTGCAGGGATGGATGGTATGCAAAATGAACCACAGAAAGAGAAGAAGGGAAGCCATTGATTTAAATTTGTTTAAATGAATATTTTAAAATGTAAATGAGATGATAATAATAATAATAATAATAATAATAATAATTAATAATAGAGTTGGAAGGGTCCTCTGGTCTAACCCCCTGCAGTGCAGGAATTGCAACTAAATCATCCTTGACAGATGGCCGTCCATCCTCTGCTTAAAAACCTGCAAGGAAGGAGAGTCCACCACCTTCCGAAGGAGTCCAAAGAAGGGAGAGATCAAGCCCCCAGCAGGAGTAAAGCAGACTGAGAGAGACATGGAGCCTCTGGCATCTCCAGGGGAACTGGATTGCCACACAATGATCTTGGCACAGCAATGGAAGCAGAGGAAGAATTCAGTCTGTATACGGAGCTAACGGTGGCTGATTAAAAGGAGAAGATGGAGACAAAGGGCAGTCTCCAAATAACTTGTTTCATCAGTGCAAGGATTTACATATGCACAATGGAACACGCCACCATACACCCTCAAATCTTTTCTGCGTTCCCCCCTGAACCTTCCAGAGAAGATTTGAGGGGGGCATGGGAGAGAAGGGGGGAAGTTTCTGTTAGAATTCCTGCTCCATGATTGCAGTCATGGGATTGTTGTCTATCACATGACGGAGTATGTTTTGACTCCACAGTGGGAAGTGATGGAGACAGGATGTTTGTGTTACTGTGTTCCGTGAACTGGGACTATTGTCCTTTGTTTTTTCTCTTTGCTATCTGATGCTAGAGAGAAAGGGAGCCATGTTGCAGTGCTCCGTGTGTGTGTTTATATGTAAATAAAAGTAGATTAGCCCAAATGCTGAGTTACTGAGGTCTGTCACACAAGCTGCAAAGACTCTGCGGATCCCTAAGTGTGCCGGTGTCTGTTGGCATTGGTCTCTGTGATATTCAGGCAAAAGAAAGCTTTTGAAGCTCCCGAACGAACGACCAGGAGGGAGAGAACATGCCAGTCGAGCATGTGTCTCTTCCAGGGTCCTACTCGAGTGTAGGACAAGCTCCTGACAGTTTCATTGCACAAGTGGAAATCCTTGTGCTGATAGAACGAGATAGCTTCATACCACCCAGAGATGTTTTATTGTCTAGCAAGAGGGAAAGGACCAGGAGGAACTGAGTGCAACACTCTGAAATATTTAAACAGTTAAAGGGAATATTTGCTGTATACTGTGACCCTGGAGAAAATGGAACTGTTGGAGGGTATGCTATCTGAATCTTTTCAACTCCAGTCCCAGGACTGAGGGCTCATCCACACTTTTGTTTGTCCTATGATTTATTTTGCCGGGCAGAGCAGCAGGACAAGAACTTAGAAATCACAAATAGGAGAAATTGTGGGACAAATGGCAGTGTGGATGAGCCCCGACTGTCCTTTGTTCTGTTTCAGATGCAGATATTGCTGGCACCACCTCCAGCCAAGGAAGGCTGTTCACCTTCCAGAAGGGTCTCCAGCTAACATCACACAGCAGATTCTTAATAGACCCAGTGTGACCATTTTAGCAGGCTCTTTTTCTACATAATCCAGTTTTACAGCTATAAAATCACAGGGCTGGAAGGAACCTCACCAGCCCATTTAGTCTAACTGCAAAGTCGTTGCTCTCTCTGTATGCCCTTTCTCCAGGTCTGGATGAAGAAGGGAGCCTGTACATCTTTAAGGAGGATCACATCATCGAGTTTGATGGGCAAATGGCTGCAGACGTCTTGGTTGAATTCCTCCTAGATGTAAGTACAAACAAAACCAGAACTGGCCCAATAAATTCTCCCACATTTACAGTTGAAATAATGTATTGGTGTTAATACTCTTTGCAACTTATGTGGTACCTTATTCTTGGTCTCCGGGCAAATGTAATATATAAGCCATAAATTGCGAACGGAAACACGCTTTGTCTAAAAGGGACTGTTCTCAACGCTGTCTCCTTTTTTCTCCAATACTGTTCAAGTGGAAATTTTGAACTCTTGTTTTGTTCCAAGCATGGCCACAACCCAAGACTGCAATCCTATGCACATTTAATTGGGAGTAAACTTCACTATATATCATGGGACTTATTTTTGAATAGTTGTGCATTAGATTGGACTGCATGGCCACAAATCGTAACACTAGAAAGCCCACACAGGGTTACTCCTGGGTGAACTTGTTTAGGATTATGATGCAATAATACCTGTTATTTCTGACATATTCCCTAAATGCTGATTCTCAGGATTTTAATATGCAGACAATGCCATTGAATCAGCTCTTGTAGCGATGCATTCTCAGCACCTAGTTTGTATACAGCAGTCTTCCCTGTTTTGGACTATAACGCCCCTCACTCCAAGCCAGCATAACTGGCCAGACAGATGGGCATTGTAGTCAAAAATATCTGGCCAGTGCTCAGTACTATGGAGCAGTGGCGTAGCGTGGGTTGTCAGCACCCGGGGCAAGGCAAGTAATTTGCGCCCCCTAACCCATGGATTTGCGCCCCCTAACCTGTGGATTTGCGCCCCCTAACCCATGGATTTGCCCTAACCCCAGATGTTGCGCCCGGTGCGGCCGGCCCCCCCTGCACCCCCCACGCTACGCCACTGCTATGGAGCCAAGTGAATAATCCCAGATGGCATATAGAGAAATAGTCCCACTTGATGAGACACTTTTTACTACAAAAGTTGCATTAGTAAAAGAAAACAGCATTTTGAATGCATTACAAACATGCAACACCAGATGGTGCTGGAGAGCAAAAAAAGCAACTATGTTATTTTCCATAGTGTTTTTCCCCTTTTGTTGTTGTTGTTGTTGAGTCGTTTAGTCGTGTCCACCTCTTCATGACCCCCTGGACCAGAGCACGCCAGGCCCTCCTGTCTTCCACTGCCTCCCGCAGTTTGGTCAAACTCATGCTGGTAGCTTCGAGAACACTGTCCAACCATCTCGTCCTCTGTCATCCCCTTTTGTTATAATGATTTAATTTCTGTAGATCCACCCTTTGTTTCATATCAGGCAGTAAGCACCTCACTTACATTGCTAATAAGTTGTCCTTGACCAAATTCTTTCTTCATGGCAGCTGATGGAAGACCCAGTAGAGATCATCAACAGCAAACTGGAGCTGCAGGCCTTTGACCACATGGAAGAAGAGACCAAACTCATTGGCTACTTCAAAGGAGAAGACTCAGAACGTGGGTTTGATTGGGGGATTTGTAGGTCTTGGCGGATTCTGAAGGGGTCCAAGAAGGTCAACGTTTCTCATCCAAATTCTGCAGCAAGACAGACAGACTTGCTTAAGGGAGCTCTGTCCGCCTTGCTACCGAATTGGTTTTGTGATGCAATTCCCGTTTTATGTTCAGTATGTTAATGGAAAACCGAAAGAGATCACGAAATGTGTGCAGTGGAGATGGAATGCAAGGGGGTGGGTGGTGCCCTTGCTCCCATCCTCAGCACCTCCAAAAGTCTGAGCAGATCCTAAGCGTGCAGGCTTACACACAGAAGGAAAGTTTCTCATCCCCTCCTGCCTCCGCAGACTCCTGCATCCCTCAAGAAGACATCCCAGAAGGATGCGGTCCTCCTGAAGAATGTGGGATGGAGTGCAGGGCAGGGGCTGTCCTTACATGAACTTCCTTAACCATTCTTAGGCTCCAAGCTTAATTTGGGGTGATTAGAGCCACTCCCTTTGTATAAGTAGCCCCTTGTGCCCCTTTATACGTTTTTCGGGAGAGTGTCTCTCACCCTCTTGAGGCATTTAACTTTTCAGTTCAAGCCACAGCTGGGCAGCCCTGTTTAGGGAAGTTTTTAATATTATGCTGGGAGCTGCCCAGATGGGCGGGCTATAAATAGTAAATTATTATTATTATTATTATTATTATTATTATTATTATTATTATTATTTAACTTTTCAGTTCAAGCCGCAGCTAGGTTGCCACCTCCATGAATCTCTCCTAACTACATAACATTTTCACTTTCCCATTCACTGCAAAAGCTAGAGAGAGAAAACACAAGTGAGCTCTTGCAAATCCACAACATGGATTCCTTAAATTTCAGAGCTGGATGCATGAAGTTTTCAAACGAGGATAGTATAGACAAATAAATCTCATTTTAAAGGGTTCTCCGTGCTTTTGAAAAGTGGTATTTTAACTCATGTCCCGTTTCGTATTATGAAAATAGCTTGATTTTGTGTTTTCGCCTCTTTCCCACTTCTTCTGTGAGGAAGGAGGGGCTCCGTAATGCAGAATCAGGCCCGGCTGCGCAGCACAGCAGCAGCAAGGGTGGAAATGCAGGGCTGGTTTCTAGACTGACTACTGTGGGAGTTATTTTTGATCCAGCTTTCAGAAGCTGATGCCAGTGCATGTGTTAATCTTCATTTAAGATGACCAAACAGGAAATAATCTTCTCCTTCCTTTCTGCTTCTCAGATTACAAAGCATTTGAGGAGGCAGCGGAACACTTCCAGCCCTACGTCAAGTTCTTTGCCACCTTTGACAAAGGGGTAAGCAGCTGGAACCCCGCAAATTCCACATAAGAGTTGTTAGGAAGGATTGCAGCAATGGCTAAATCTGGTGGTGGTTAAATAGGAGTCATGCCAAGGGTGGGCAACCTAAGGCTCGGAGGCCGGATGTGGCCCAATCACCTTCTCAATCCGGCCAGAGGACGGTCCGGGAATCAGCATGTTTTTACATGAGTAGAATGTGTCCTTTTATTTAAAATGCATCTGTGGGTTATTTGTGGAGCACAGGAATTTGTTCATTCCCCCCCCCAAAAAAATATAGTCCGGCCCACCACATGGTCTGAGGGACGGTGGACCGCCCCACAGCTGAAAAAGGTTGCTGACCCCTAAGTCATGCAATACTCCCATGGCAAGGGAGTTTGCCAGTTGTTCACTGCGTGGCTTGCAAGAACTACTGTTCAGGGTCCTAGGTGTTGATGCAAGTGTGTGTGTGTGTGTGTGTGTGTGTGTAAAGGAGAATTCTTGAATGCCAAGATTCAATTTTGGGGCAAGTACTCTTTGGAGAGACAACCTTAGCAGAGGTTTAAAGTCACAAAATATGCAGCAAAGTAATGTGTGGAAACATAGGCTCTTAGACATTTTAAATATCCCCTACCAAGTAAATTCCAGAATGTCCCCTTCAAAAGTTTCTTTCCAAACTTTCCCGTTCCCCCCAGCACAGGAAAAAGACCACATTTAGTAAACACGTTTAGAGTTTACTTACAAACTCTTCAAAGGTCAGAGTCATGTGCTTTTCCATACATCAGTCAGAAAAGTTACAGAGGCAGTAGCACTTAGCTTAGTTACAAAGTGGTGAAAGTTCCTAAATTATTGGTATAGTAACTCAAGAACGGCTTATGAGAGCTGGGTGGTTGAGCTGATGTCTGTGTTATCAAACTTGTTTTGTGAATTACCGCTGCTGAGAATGTAATTATCATTATCTGTAGTTTTCAAAAATTAATCTCCCTCCGACCTTACTTTTTACAGTCTCGCATCCAATCGTATATCTGTGTACCTGCAACTCAGGATAACACTTCACTCCTCTGCTGAAGTGGGGTGTGGGCCACAGTTTTTCTTGCCATTTATATTGGGACTTGATACTCAAACCTCGATGACTTGGAATGAAATTCAGAAGAAGATGAGGAGTGTATTTGATTTCTTTTGCATTTTTCTTAGCTTGCTTCTTTTTATGTACAGTGTTTCATAGTTGTTAAGGGGCATATAAAGGTCTTGTGTATTTCTTTATTCGTGTGAAATAATCATTCACTCCTATAATCTGCCCACATGTAACAGTATCCTTGCCATCCGAGTTTCCACTTTTCTCAGTTCCCACATTTTCTGAAGTCAGGTGGATGGTGACCAGTGAAATTGTATTTTTGTTCTGGCATCTTGGCTGTGGGATCCTGTCCCTAAGGAGACTCACTCAGTGCTGCCGATCCTGATGTCTGTTCTGCACCAGATAAACACTTTTTTTTTTTTGGCCTGATGCTTTTAATGCTAACTTGTTTTAGATCTTTTCCTAGCAACTGTGGATGTTCTTCCTTTAACTTATTGTTGTTGTTATTTATGTTGTTAACTGCAAGCCGCTTAAAATATTTGGACTAGATGTAAATTATCATAATAAATTATTGTATATGCATATAGAAAGGGGATTTTTAAACTGTGCATGTGGGATTAAAGAACAAACAAATGAAAACTGCCATCCAACCTTGCTAGATTCAATTTTGCTTTGTTAGTTTTCAGAAGAGCATTGCTGATTCTGATGAAAGCAGTGTTCTCGTTGTTATGAAAGGATGTAGTGCCATATTTCTTTGTTGCGGTATTTTAACTTTCCACATACAAACATGTTGAATAATTCCATCATTCAGAAAGTATTCAGTGTGAGCTGACAATATATTAGAGAGAAATGTTTTTCAGCAAAAGAAATGCCCATAATTTACCAGTGTCTTTGCTTGTTTATAGGTTGCAAAGAAACTGGGCCTGAAGCTAAATGAGGTGGATTTCTATGAGCCCTTTATGGATGAACCGGTCCATGTCCCTGACAAGCCATATACAGAAGAAGAACTGGTTGATTTTGTGAATGAGCACAGAAGGTATCAATCATGGAACTCAGAATAGTACCCCTTGTCCTATAGGGTCAGGGCATCCCAGTTGCAGTGCAGACCCTCCAAGTGTCCCTATTTTCCAGGGACCGTTCCAGATTTACAGAAGCCGTCCTGGTTTTTGATTTGATCCTAGAACATCTCACTTTTCCTAAGGCCATCCCAATTTAAATGGAGAAATGTTGACAGATGTGGAGTTGTGCGACTCCCAAGCCAAGGAGATTAGTAACACTATAAACTTTAGAAAACATCTGAAAGCAGCCCTGTAATAGTTTTACTGTTTTTATAGATGTTGGAAGCTGCCCAGAATGGCTGGAGCAACCCAGTCAGATGGGTGGGGTAATAATAAGAATAAGAATAAGAATAAGAATAAGAATAAGAATAAGAATGGAATAGGATGTCCGTTTTTTCATCAGAGAAATGTTGGAGAGTATGAGTTCAGGTGTCAGTTTTCCCAATCTGTCTCTCATCTGAGAGTGGCAAACATCCTATTGAAGGCTTGTGTTTTACAGGCCCTGCTATTGCAGGTCTCTTGATTATTGTATCCAGTGTGGTGTAGTGGTTAAGAGAGGTAGACTCGTAATCTGGTGAACTGGGTTTGCTTCCCCGCTCCTCCACCTGCAGCTGCTGGGTGACCTTGGGCCAGTCACACTTCTCTGAAGTCTCTCAGCCTCACTCTCCTCACAGAGTGTGTGTTGTGAGGGAGGAAGGGAAAGGAGATTGTTGGCCGCTTTGAGACTCCTTAGGGTAGTGATAAAGCGGGATATCAAATCCAAACTCCTCCTCCTCTTCCTCCTCCTCCTCCTCCTCTCCTCCTCCTCCTCCTCCTCCTCCTCACTCTTCATGAGTGATTTGCAGATATATGGTAACTCAAAATGGGGGTGTATCAATAGACCAATAATTTGGAAATCCTGCAGGGATTATTTATTTGTGAAAAGAACAATAGAATGAAGGGTTACTGAGAGGCTCACAACATTATAATCTGCATGGCCATGTTTGCATCCACACACATACAGTACATGGATTGCAATGAAGAATTATTTGCAGCTTGTGTTGCCCAAGGATGTAGCTAGGATTTGTGGAGAGATGGGCCCACCACCTGTGCTTTAGATCCTTGCCCATCCTGGCTAATAAAAGCTGCCAGAGAAGGTGCCCAAATTCTCTTTTTAGCAAGGTATAATGCCATCTGGCTTCAAGTAAGAGGAGGTAAGGCCACTTTTTGAAAAGTTGTCACTGGACTTGACAGCATTACACAACTATTGGTCAGTCTGAAATAGTTCCTTAGGGGGCAAAGTGTTGCCCAAACAGAAACAGGTGGTGGCGTCTTGGTTCCAGGTTTCCCTGGATGAAATTGATTTCCTAGGCCCATTTCAATCTGGCTTCAAGTCTGGTCATGGAACAGACATGAACTTTGCTGCCTTAGTAGATGACTTTCACTGGGAAAGGGAGCGCATTCCTGTTGATTCTGCCAAATTCTTTGGTGGCATAAAATACCATAAATCCTTCTGGATGTTGGTGGTCACCATTGATGCTAACCCTTTAAACGTATGCAAATAGTAGGTGGATAGAAAAAGATACATTTTACTTGCCCAAAAATGGAAATCAGAAGAAGTCCTGACGGAAGAAGAATGGATACAAAAACTTGTGGAATATGCAGGAATGGCGAAACTTACCAGAAAAAATAAGAAATCAAGATAACAAACTTTTGATAAAAGAATGGAAATGGTTTATTGAATATTTACAAAGAAACTGTAAACAGATAAGAACATTGGCAGGATTATTGTAATAACCTGCAGTTTTATAAGAGTTTGCATTTAAAGTAGATGAATAAATGATAAAGTTAATTTGGAATATGCAGAAAATATCAAAAAAATAATTGAAGGAACCGCAGAAAGAGGGGGAAGGAAGTTGAGTTTCAAAACATTAAAATGATTGTAAAATTATTGAAATGCATAAAATTGAAAATCATAAATAAAAATTATCAGAAAAGCCTCTCCTCTTCACGGAGGGCAGGTGTTGTGAGCGGGAACCACTTCCCGCGCTGGCAGGGGGCGTAACTCAGCCCCCTGCGTCTCTGAGTCTTGTGCCCGCGTCACGCTCACCAGCCAGCCTATTCGGCTGGGTGGGGGCGTGGCTTAGCTGTATTTGAATGACACACGGACTCTCCCTTCTTGTTCCTGGCTTCCTCGGATGACCCCCCCCCCCTCCCTTAGGCTTCTTCCTTCTTTTCTTGACCTTCCTATGGACTTTGGTTGGTCACCTTGGTTGTCCAGGGGGCCTGGTAGGAATTTTTTTTCCACTTGGCAGATTGGTACCAGCCACTTGGTTTTTTCGCCTACCTCATAGCAAATCGTCACAACTTTGTCAGGTTTGGCTGTTGTGTGTCGGAGGGGAGGTTGTGGCCATCACCTACCACTCCCCTTGAAGGGTATTCTGTTAAAGGAAGCCGGGGGTCGTGGTTCCTGTCCGATGCCCTGGGGGTGGCTAGGGCCATGGCTCCACGCTTCCAGTTGATTTGCATCAACAAGTTCCCCCTACTGGTTGTTAACCCTTGAGTGACTCCCGGCAGAGCGGGCAGGAGTCAAGTATAGTCTGTCCGATCCAATGCCTAAGCCAATGCCACTCACATTCTGTAACCAATAAATTTGTGGCCTTCTTAGCCCACTAACCTAAATACTTGTGTCCATGTGTATTATTTTCTCTCCAAGTGGGGGTGGGGCCTCGACTCACAAAAGAAAAAAATACAGTGGTACCTTGGGTTACATATGCTTCAGGTTACATACGCTTCAGGTTACAGACTCCGCTAACCCAGAAATAGTACCTTGGGTTAAGAACTTTGCTTCAGGATGAGAACAGAAATCGCATGGCAGCAGCAGAAGGCCTCATTAGCTAAAGTGGTACCTCAGGTTAAGAACAGTTTCAGGTTAAGAACGGGCCTCCAGAACAAATTAAGTTCTTAACCCAAGGTACCACTGTACATGATATGTTGTGCCCAGATAGGGTCTATTCCTCCTTGCTCCCATGTTGTTGCTGTTTGTGTTAATGGAAATTGCTGATGCTCCCGTATGGTTTGGAATCAGACTTACTGCAGTTGTAAAAAAAGATGGACCACTGTGTCGATCTGGTTTACGCCTGCCAGTGGAAGTTCCTGTCTTCTGAGTCTACTTTTGTTACACATAATCTTACAATCATAATCACCATACAGGGATTCACCCATAAAACTGAGGTCTCTATTCTTTCTTTTCAGAGCCACACTGCGCAAGCTGCGCCCAGAAGATATGTTTGAGACCTGGGTAAGTGAAACAAATTGGGAGCACTGGGAGCTGTAGGGATGGGGATATTTTCATGAGAAAGTATCTAGGCTAGCTGCATTGTCAAGCACGCCCGTAAAGAAGACTCAGAATGCAAAGTATATGGTAAAATTGTTATGCTTGCTACAACCAAATCCAAGGCATCTGGGAAGGTGGATTATGTCATAAGGAAGAATCACAGCCCTCGGATCTCCTGGGCATGTTAACAGCTGCAAACCGCAGCCATGCAGCAAAGAAGTGGGAAGAAATTACCCCCCCCCACTTGCTACTTGAAGCTTGGGTATGTGAACCTGGGACTCGTGTAGCTCTGCTATCCAGCATTCACCAGGGGGGCACCCTTAAGGACCAACCCCCCCAGTCAAAGGCAGTATTCATGAAAATAGTGTACACAAATATAAGAGAAATTGTCATATGTATATATGGCAAAATCATGAGCAAAATGCATGCATTATAGAGGTGCCCAAACGTTTTTCAAAGAGGGCCGACCAAAGTTGAAAGTTGTTGAGCTTTTTGGAATAAACTGCCCCCAGAATGGACTTTGGGCATGCCTGCATTAGGAGAAAGACACATGAAGATGAATACAGATGACTTCAAAAAATAATACTAATTCTAAACTGATGCAGAGATAGGGTGAACCGAAATCAAGGGGGAGGGGATTTTGAAGCACAGATAAACCAAAATGGACAGATCCATCCATTGGTAGTTGAATGGCAGCCTCTGTTCCCTAACACACTGGCACTGGGAGATGCTAGGAAAATGAAGCCCGGGTTTCTTCCACTGCATCAGAGATGAGCCTTTGCCACTTGTATAATGAGTTATCGACTTTGGAATTGTGTTTGTGCTAAGACAGTTTGAATTGTCTTGTGGGGCGAGGGGGGTTGGAAGAAAAGAAACACACAAACCACACATTACAGTGGACTATTTTTGCTCTCATTTCAGTAGTAAATCTGCTCCAAACATCTCTAAAGCCTCGTTCTTACAATTCCCCCACCTTCCCCCAGAGATGTTTTCCACTTATTCTTTTAGCTCTTCATTTTATGGGGGTTCTGTAACTGGTGGGCTCAGAGGGGAAAGAAATTAGCATTTAGATGGATTTTTTTCCTCTTGCATTAATACCAATTGAAATTGAAAGCTGGGATTGGTGGAAGACAAGGAACATGAGGGTTTTCCATGGTATAATTCCAAGATGACATTCATAGCAGGTGCACAATAAACAACCTGACTGCCAACTCAGATGGCCTTTGCCAATATAATTTTCATTGTGCCCAGATACCCAAGGCCTTGCTGCCAACCTTGTGGCTTTTAGGAAAGAAAACCATCCCAGATTTATTTTTTATTTTTTTAAAATGCTAACCTTTCTCAATCCTCTTTTCCTCTTATTAGATTTTACAGACACCCCTGCCAGAATCTTTTTGTTCCTTTCCCCCATTCCTATGCCCCAACTGTCCCCTTCAATTCTCACTTTTGGACAGCACCAGAAAGAACCTTCTGTGATTGTTTGGTTGCCTTGTTTCTCATGAATTGGTCTATTGCTTTGCCTTACGAACTTTATGGGTGATCACGACCTGTACGAAACCACTTTAATGGTCCTTAATGACTTGGAGTCTCTCTACAGTCTTTGAAATGTTATACCCATCAGAATTTTGTAGAAAGGTGGGAGCCCTCTTAACTTTCCAAGCATTCCTCATACAAAGTTACAGGAGAACCATGCAGTCATGCCTCCTAGGTTGGCCTTTCCATCTTGCCATATAAAGTTGAATGCATAAAAGGAGTCCTTGCATGCATACAACTGCATATACAAAAGGCTTCTTTTGTTCTTCAAATAATTGAAAACCCTGATGGTGCAGATCCCTGATGGTGCGGAAGCCCAACATTTGTGTTCAGCCATACATATTTAGCTCCGAAAAGCGATGACAAACCTAGACAGCATCTTAAAAAGCAGAGATATCACCTTGCCAACAAAGGTCCGTATAGTTAAAGCTATGGTTTAAGTACAGTAGTGATGTATGGAAGTGAGAGCTGGACCATAAAGAAGGCTGATCGCCAAAGAATTGATGTTTTGAATTCTGGTGCTGGAGGAGACTCTTGAGAGTCCCATGGACTGCAAGAAGATCAAACCTATCCATTCGGAAGGAAATCAGCCCTGAGTGCTCACTGGAAGGACAGATCCTGAAGCTGAGGCTCCAAGACTTTGGCCACCTCATGAGAAGAGAAGACTCGCTGGAAAAGACCCTGATGTTGGGAAAGATGGAGGGCACAAGGAGAAGGGGACGACAGAGGACGAGATGGTTGCACAGTGTTCTCGAAGCTACCAGCATGAGTTTGACCAAACCGCAGGAGGCAGTGGAAGACAGGAGGGCCTGGCGTGCTCTGGTCTAGGGGGTCACGAAGAGTCGGACACAACTAAACGACAACAATGTGGAGCAATCAGGGTTGGGCAGAGTGATTTGCTGATATTCACTATCTGATGTGTTCTTGCTTGCCATTCATACATTCACTGACCACATGATGGAGTTGTGTGAAAAAGGCTGGAGTTTTCAGTTGGGAGTTTTTGATTGCTGGGGTTTGGGCCACAGGAGAGAGCTGGTGAATTGACTAAATACAATGTTTAGTCAACGGTTGTTCAGATTAGTAACTGTGCTACATGTCTTAGACAGAATCTATGTACTCCCCAAGTCTTCTGCTTGAGTCATTATAAATAAGTGGCTTGCCATATGTGTTCTGGGACACTTTGTCCCTCTGCAAGAAAAATGACTTGTGGGGGAAGAGCCTTATGGACCATGGAACCTGCTGATCAATCACAGGAATAATAATAATAATTTATTACTTATACCCTGCCCATCTGGCTGTACCTCCCCAGCCACTCTGGACAGCTTCCAACAGAATATTAAAAACACAATCAAACATCAAAAACTTCCCTAAACAGGGCTGCCTTCAGATGTCTTCTAAAAGTCAGATACATCTGAAGGGAGGGTATTCCACAGGGCAGGCGCCACTACTGAGAAGGCCCTCTGTCTGGTTCCCTGTAACCTCACTTCTCGCAATGAGGGAGCTGCTAGAAGGCCCTCGGAGCTGGACCTCAGTGTCCAGGCAGAACAATGGGGGTGGAGACACTCCTTCAGGTATACAGGACCAAGGCCGTTTAGGGCTTTAAAGGTCAGCACCAACACTTTGAATTGTGCTCAGAAACGTACTGGGAGCCAGTGCAGGTCTTTCAAGACTGGTGTTATGTGATCTTGGCAGATGCTCCCAGTCACCAGTCTAGCTGCCGCATTCTGGATTAGTTGTATCGCTTCTCGGCCTTTTGGCTAAGATCAAGTGTGGATTAGTTGTAGTTTCCGGGTCACCTTCAAAGGTAGCCCCACGTAGAGTGCATTGCAGTAGTCCAAGCAGGAGATGACCAGAGCATGCATCACTCTGGTGAGACAGTCTACAATGAAGACTGGAATTCATTGTAAGGTTGTCATTATTGACTGCTGTTGGACCCAAACAAGGACGACATTCTATTGGTAGGAGCCATGAGTATAAAATGCGGAATTAGCATATTGAGGCAAATCATTTAGAACCCTTTCCAGTGTATCTCCATCTTGTGTCTGCTCATTTATTTTCAGACCCCCACTGAACTTTGCCTATTTTTTTGTTGTTGATTCTGTTCATATTTATCTTTCTGTTAATTTCTAGAAACACTTCTAATCATAGATTTTTCTTGACATTCTCTGGTTGACCGATCTTCAGGTCCATCTCCCCATGCCCAGCGCACTGTTGTCCCTAACTTTCAGCTCACCAATCACATGTTTCTTGTCCACAGGAGGATGACCTCGATGGCATTCACATTGTGGCATTTGCTGAAGAAGATGACCCAGGTAAGGGATCTTTCTTTGTCCACCTTTCTGGAGCTCAGAGATCAATGGAAATTACAACATATCCCTTCCTACGTGCAAGAACACAAGGGAGCAGATCATGGAATAAAACCATTTGCTTGGATATCTCTAACCCTCCTACGTCTGTAGGATTCATACTTGGTCAATGATACTTTTCTACTCACCCTGGGGACAAAGTAAAGGCAGCAGTAATTTGCTCCCTCATGCTTTGGCTGTGTTTGAACTGCACAAATGTGAAGTAATTTACTGCAGTGGCGTAGCGTGGGGGGTGCAAGGGGGGCCGGCCGCACCGGGCGCAACATCTGGGGTTAGGGCAAATCCACGGGTTAGGGGGCGCAAATCCACGGGTTAGGGGGCGCAAATTACTTGCCTTGCCCCGGGTGCTGACAACCCACGCTACTCCACTGATTTACTGCTGACGTAAATGCAAGAACAAGCTACTACTGTTTGAAAGAATTGTTGTGAACACACCTGTCAGAGCTGGCTCCAGGTCCCAGCTCACAGAGGACCAACGCTAGCCGGTAGTAATGTACAAAAGTCTTTATTGAAGTACAGTTTCCATTTTCAAGCCGCAGCGCCCCAGCTCTACGTCTAGGGGTTAGATCGGCGAAGCTCCATCTGAGTCTCCGCCCCCTGTACACCAGTTTAAGACTCTAACCTTACTCCACCTCTTCCGTCTCTCCTTTCTCCTCTGGGTCCTTCTGCCCCCCGGGGTCTCCTCCTTTCTGGACTCTTCTGACGCTGACGCTGACCCCCCTGACTCCTCCCCCTCTTTTCGGCGGGCTTTGGGACCTGGTTCCCTATCCGGGCTGCCAACTGCGCCGCCCTCCTGTACATTTGAACTTGGCGCGCGCGCCCAGCCTTCAACCTTCCTCTCGACCGTTTCCTCGCTCCCCGATGGAGGCGTGGCCAATCCTGACTCATGTCCTCCCGCTGGCGGTGCGCCGCCTGATCCCGATACCTGGGACTCCTCCCCCCTACTGCACTCTGGTGGGGAAGCTGGTCCTGATTTCCAACTGCTGCTCTCTGAGTCCCCTCTGGCCCCTTCTTCCTGGGGTGTCCCCCTAGGCACCCCCCTTGCTCTGACCATGGGAGCCCCTTTCTGTGAATCTTCCGATTCGCTGGAAAGACTCAGAGACCTCGGACCGCTGTACTCGCTAACATTTCCTTCGGATTCCTCCCCCTCGCTCTCTATTTCCTCCCTTTCCTGTGCCTCTGCTCCTGAACCCCTGACAACACCTTTCCTTTATGTGAGAGTGTGTAAATCTATCGGAGACTACAGTTCTTGCATTTCATGGCTACGAACAGTGCAAATATGTTGCTTCATTTCAATATTATTATTATTATTATTATTATTATTATTATTATTAGTGTACAGCTTTTCCTGAGTTGCAAAACTACCTCAGGGATTTGGAGGAAGGGGGCCAGTGATATCAGAGGCACCAGCTAATCTGCACTTTGTACAGCCAACTACTGCTGCTCACAGGAACCCTTTCCCCGCAGCTCAGCTCCCTTGTTCGCAGGGGCTTCCAACATGGCTTTGTTGCTCCAGGAATGTTTTGTTTACATGCCATCTAAGTCATGAGGCGGGTTCTTCATGCAGAGGAGAAGATGGGCAAAGAAATGAAGAGATTATCGGGCTACTCCCCATGTCCAGAACAGAAAGGACAGTTGAATGGCAATGAGAAAATACAGAGGGCCAATATTTTTTATTTATTCTCTTCTGCCACTGGCAGGGTTGTTGGGACATCCTCTTCTCACCCTGACGACGACTATGACTATGATAGCTTAGTGGATTCTTCTGACATCTATGCATGAGAGGAACTTAAACCGTATTTCTTTTCAGATGGCTTTGAATTCCTGGAAATTGTCAAGCAGGTTGCTAAAGACAATACCGACAACCCTGAATTGAGCATTGTGTGGATCGACCCAGACGACTTTCCTCTGGTGAGTACGATGGCCTGGCGTTGTTGTCATTTTGTTGTAATTTTCCCAGTGCTCCAGATAGATTCATAGGCCCTCTCCTATCTACTTCTACAACGGCAAATCTCCTAGAGATGAACTCTGGCACGGAAAGTACCATTCTGCCAGCTGTACTTGGGAATGTGTTGGTGGAGACAAAGGAGGAAAGGGGAAGAAAATATTGAACGAGAAATGGAGAACAACAGCCCAAGTCTTACAAAAATAACACACACATTTGGATGGCAACCTCACTTCTTTCCCTCTAGTCTCCCCCTTGTCAGGCCCCATTATTTATTTGGGTGAACTTGGATTTGTGCACCGCTTAATAAATCACCATATTTATATGAAATGCTTCCCTTTTCTTTTGCTCCTACAGCTCATTGTGTACTGGGAGAAGACCTTCAAGATCGACCTATTCAAGCCACAGATTGGTGTGGTCAATGTCACAGATGTGAGTATCAGCAAGTTCACGTACCTGGTAGCTTTAGGTTCAAGGAAGAGCCAAACTGACATGGGGCCTATCCAAAGTCCCAAAACTGGATTTCTTCGTTTGGCGCACTCATACTCTTCTCTTCTTCCAGGTATCCCACTGCAGTATACTTCTAGGAAGTCCTCTGCCAACTTAAGTCTTGTTTATTTCAGAGACAGAACTATAGTTGCGTGCTGAGGATGATCATATACATATTCAGACTCAGGAGTGGTGTCCCACTCATGGTTGTGGTGGCGCCAACCCTGATCCATCATAGATAGCTTGGAAGTCAGTTCAGTAGCAAGTGGGGGGAGGAGGGAAGCCTGCTAATTCCCAGTTATGGCATCTTTCCTTTGATTCATGAAGTCAATAAAGTGGTACAAAAATTCAGATACAGTTGTACCTCGGCTCCTGTACGCCTTGGGAGTTGAACGTTTCGGCTCCCAAACCATCAGAAACTTGGAGTGTTTCGGTTTTCAAACGTTCTTTCGGAAGCCGAATGTCCGATGAGGCTTCTGCGGCTTCTGATTGGCTGCAGGAGCTTCATGCAGCCAACCAGAAGCCGTGCTTTGGAAGTCGAACGTTTCACAAGTCGAACTTCAGAATAAGTTAGACAAGATTCTTGCCTTGCGTAATTGATTCTAAGAGCTAAATTTGAGCTTTGAAATCTCTTAAGGACAGAAATAAAATTGGCTGGATATTGTAAAATATTCTGTATTGCAGTCAGTCTCTGCCCCTTAGAGAAGCACTAGCAGTGAGATTAGCAAACTGCCCATAGGTGGATTTCCCGGTTCAGGTGGAAGACATGAGGGAGGCACAGAAAACTCAGTGCTGTCATGAGTATGCATGCAGTCTGAAGAGGAGCAGCCCAGAAAAGGCGTTATCCGCTTGATTCTGTCAATTGCTCTTAATTTGAAAAGCAAACATTTATTTCAGCAATTTGGCAGAGCATTGTTCTGTTAGGAGTGAGATATCTTGTTCAAACTACTATAACTGATTATAGGAACCACCAAACTAGAGAGGGCAGTCTTGTATTTCTGTTTGCAAATCGTGTTCTTACACCTGATAAATTTTTACAAGCATTTTATTTTCCCAACCATCTTCCACACTTCATACTGGAGGCCGTCTGCTCCCAAATCCAGATACAATGATAAACTGACTCCGTATGGCACCTACATTTATACCTTTTATCGTTTCCCTCCTTTTTTATTCCATGTTTCCCATACTCCTTTCTGTTACTAATTTATTCATAACAGACCCTTCACGCTAAGGTCCCAGAGCAGGTGACAGCATTAAAAACAATATTAAAATAACTTACAACCCTTCTCTTGGTGATAGTGGTTTTTATTGGGAGTCATTGGTAGCACCTCATAGAACTGTAGAATTGGAAGGGACCCACAGCAATGCTAAAATCTCAACTAATGTAGAATAGAACTTGCCAACTGTCACTTGTTAAAAAGAGTTCATCCTGTTCTGGGATGCTGAGGGAATGACTCGGATGCACTCCTGTTTACAAAGAAATAAAAAAAATCTGGGATGTAGTTTGGTTTGAGAATTATAGTTGTTATTATTTGTCAGGGGCTCAGGAGCAGAGGGGCAGGAAAGGGAGGGATTAGAGACTGATGGGGAGGAATCGGAGGGAGAAGTTAGCGATGATAGCCGCCCGAGGTCTCTAAGTCTTTCCAGCGAATCGGAGGATTCACAGAAAGGGGCTCCCGTGGGCAGAGCTAGGGGGTTGCCAAAAGGAACACCCCAGGAAGGAGGGGCCAGAGGGGACTCAGAGAGCAGCAGCTGGAAATCGGGACCAGCTTCCCCACCAGAGAGCAGCAGCTGGAAATCGGGACCAGCTTCCCCACCGGAGAGCAGTAGGGGGGAGGAGTCCCAGGCATCGGCGCCAGGCAGCTCTCCGGCAGCGGAAGGACGTGAGCCGGGGCTGGCCACGCCTGCGTCAGAGAGCGAGGAAACGGTAGAAAGGAGGGTCGGAGACAGCGCGCGCGCGCCAAGTTCAAATGTACAAGAGGGTGGCGCAATGAGCAGCCCGGAAAGGGAGCCAGGTCCTGAAGCCCGCCGAAAGGAGGGGGAGGAGTCCGAAGGGTCTGCATCCGAAGCGTCCAGGAAGGAAGGGACCCCGGGGGGTGGTAGGACCCAGAGGCGAAAGGAGAGACGCAAGAGGTGGAGTAAGGCTAGAGTCTTAAACTGGTGTACAGGGGGCGGAGAATCAGATGGGACTTCGCCGATCTAGGGAATGGATGTAGAGACGCACGCTAGGGTTTGGAAATGGAAACTATACTTCAATAAAGACTTTTATACAGTTCTACCGGCTAGCGTTGGTCCTCTGTGAGCTGGGACCTAGAGGCAGTCTCTGACATTATTATTTTACTGGAGCCAACTTTGTCTGGCAGGTAAACCTTTCAGGTGGTGTTAAAAATAATGAGGTAAAGTGTGGGCTGCTTGAAATCTTGTCTGTAGATGGAATTGAGACAAAGGTAAACTTTTGGTTGTCTGGTTTGTTTGTGGATTGAGATTTCAAAAGGGTAGCTCAGGGATCCAGATGGTGGGGGGGGGGGGCGCTTGCAGAGATGAGAAGCAGCATATAGGAAGAGCTGAAGAACTCTAGCCTGGTGCAGGAGGAAAAAGTGAGGGCTGCTAGCAGACAGAAGAGCCTAAGAACTTTCCACTGAAATAATCTTACTTAAAAGAATTTGAGGAAATGAAAAAGAGTTTTAGATAGGACTAGGTGGATGTATTTATCCTGTTTTATTTCCTTTGCCCTTTGGGGAATGTTTTATGTGCACAAAAGGTAAAGGACCCCTGACAGTTAAGTTCAGTCACAAACGACTGTGGGGTTGCGGCGCTCATCTCACTTTACAGGCCGTGGGAGCCGACGTTTGTCTGCAGACAGCTTCTGGGTCATGTGGCCAGCATGACTAAACTGCTTCTGGCGAAAGCAGCGCACGGAAATACCATTTACCTTCCCGCCGGAGCAGTACCTATTTATCTACTTGCACTTTGCTGTGCTTTCAAACTGCTAGGTTGGCAGGAGCTGGGACTGAGCAACAGGAGCTCACCCCGTAGCAGGGATTCAAACCGCCAACCTTCTGATCGGCAAGTCCTAGGCTCTGTGGTTTAGACCACAGCACCACCCGCGTCCCATTTTATGTGCATATAGCCATGCTACCCCCCCCCCGCTAAGAAAAATCTTCTTATTTTTTAAGTAAACTTTTGAAACGCCAATCTACGAAGGTGTTTTCGAGGTCCAGCAGAGCGTAGATTGTTTCCTGGAGGCTGTCAGGGGGGTTAAATGAAGAATTTCCACCTGGGGACAGTGGGAAAGTCTGGGGAGGGGAGAGCAAACGAGTGTGGTGAGGTGCTCACATGGGCAGGGGTGTGGCTGGGGTCCTGTGACAACTACAAAAAGGAATGTGGTGCGGAGGGAAATTCAACTTTTATTTCTATTCATTGTAACTTTGTATGTATCTATTGCTATGTATTGTTCCATGCACATCTCAGACGGCTGATTCTGCAAATACTTATCATAGCAAAAGTCCAGTGGGGATGAACTAGGCTTACTTCAGAACAGTGTAAGGGCCAGCGCTTAGAGCAAAAGCAGTGCAAGGGGGAGGAGTCATAGAACCGTAGAATTGTAGAGTTGGAAGGGATCTCAAGGGTTATCTAGTCCAACCCCCTGCAATGCAGGAATCTCAGCGAAAGCATCTATGACAGATAGCCAGAAGGAAAGTTGGACTCTCACTGCTTAGCCTTCCCACAGCCTCCTTTAAGCACTTTTCTCCCTCAGCTGAGGAGAAAACACCTAAAGGAATTGGAAGGTGGTACGCCGTGGTCTAAACCACAGAGCCTAGGGGTTGCCGATCAGAAGGTCAGCGGCTCGAATCCCCGCAATGACGGGGTGAGCTCCCGTTGCTCGGTCCCTGCTCCTGCCAACCTAGCAATTCGAAAGCACATCAAGTGCAAGTAAATAAATAGGTATCGCTCCAGCAGGAAGGTAAATGGCGTTTCCGTGCGCTGCTCTGGTTCGCCAGAAGCGGCTTAGTCATGCTGGCCACATGACCTGGAAACTGTCTGTGGACAAACGCCGGCTGACTTGGCCAGTAAAGTGAGATGAGCTCCAAAACCCCAGTCATCCACGACTGGACCTAATAGTCAAGGGTCCCTTTACCTTTTAACACCTCTCATTATACGCATAATTGGGCAGATCAGGATTTAAATGTTTAGTTTGGCCCAATCTCCTGCTATTTTACATGAAGCAAATCTTCATTGTTCTTTCTATACTGCCTTTTCTTTTAGGCTGATAGTGTCTGGATGGATATCAGAGATGATGATGACCTCCCAACAGCTGAGGAATTGGAAGATTGGATAGAGGATGTACTTTCTGGGAAGATAAACACTGAAGACGATGATGTGGATGAAGATGATGAAGATGAGGATGATGATGATGATGACGACGACGACTAGGTTAAGGCACTTTGAAAGCATCCGGACATTAAATTTATATTCCTCAAGATGTTCTGCCTCCCAGTGTTCTCCCTTAAAGGGAAGACATTGTATTTAGGACTTCCAAAGTCTGTTTCTAAGGGTCACTGAAGGCTTGCTGCCTTGTTTTCTTTCCTTTGTACCCATCTCCAACATATTTCCTATTCTAACTTCCAAAGCTGTTTCCCAAGCATAAGACAATAAAAAAGGTGACTGCATGGCATTTTTGCTCTCTGCTGATCTGTTTATTTGTAATAGCAGCAGAAAAAAGCATGGAATTATCCCAGTGGCAAGAAGGATAATTATTTACAAGGGGGTGAGAGCTTCTTGGATTATCGCAAAAAGATCTTAATGTTTTGGGTTGAGCTTTGCTCAACTTGTATTTTTAAAACAAGCTCTCAGGGTGAACCGAAGGAGAATAATCAAGCAGACTTTGTAGGATACCTTTTTAAGAAACCACTGCTCTGACCACCTTAGGTAAAGGTCAAGGGACCCCTGACCATTAGGTCCAGTCGTGATCGACTCTGGGGTTGCGGCGCTCATCTCACTTTATTGGCTGAGGGAGCCGGCGTACATCTTCCGGGTCATGTGGCCAGCATGACTAAGCTGCTTCTGGCGAACCAGAGCAGCGCACAGAAACGCCGTTTACCTTCCTGCCGGAGCGGTACCTGTTTATCTACTTGCACTTTGACGTGCTTTCGAACTGTTAGGTTGGCAGGAGCAGGGACCGAGCAATGGGAGCTCACCCCGTCACAGGGATTCGAACCGCCGACCTTCTGATCGGCAAGTCCTAGGCTCTGTGGTTTAACCCACAGCACCACCCGCGTCCCCCTTACTTCATGGTAATTCTCCTGATTAGAATGATCAGGCTATTTACCCTGTATTGTTAGTATTATCAGTTATGCCGTTATCTGTATTGTTAGCTGTACCGAGCCATCTACAGATAAAAACGAAGCTCTGAAAATTTAAAAAGCAGCTTTGTCTACTAGCTAAGCATAAAATGAGTTAAAGTAAGTGAAGAATGAATAAGAGACACATAAGGAGGGGATAAAGTCATTGTGCTTAGATGCAAAGCTATGCACCTTGTTTTTCCTAATAAACCTATAAGCCTGATTCTCACTGCATAGACGGTGCATGGAAAGGAGAGCCCAAAACATGATGGCACCTGAGGCAAACCACAAAATGGCACCCCCTGCCAGGGAAGAAGTGGTGCGTGGATGGCTTCATCAGGACAAAAGGGGAAGATCTACATTGGAAGAGATGAGCAACACCTCCTATTCACCAAGAGGCAGAATGTGGATCTGTGTGCTGCCAAGGAGATAGCAGACCCTGCCTTCGAGGAGTGTGCCACAGTTGTCACTGCCACCAGAGGCGCCAACTTACGAAGCAGATGGGGGGGCGTGATGTCATACACGTGGCGTCACATCACAATGTCAGAAGCAGCTGGGGCCTGTTTCCACGGCAGCCACAGGAGGCTCTCCACGCTCAGCCTCCTCCACCCCTGATGGCTTGGAACATTGGGGAGGCCTTCCTACCCCCAAAAAATTATTTGGGGGGGCCCAACATAGGGGCATCACAAGATGGCACCCCTGACGGCCATCATGGCGGCAGCAGGTTGTGCATTTCTTGGAGGATTTATCTGTTGCCCATGTGGATTTGGCCAATTGAAGCGGTCACTTCCTCTTGCCTCACACGTGGGCCGGCTCTGGTTTTGCTCCTCCACCAAGATCAGAAAATATACTGGGCTCCCTGCAAGCTAGGAACCTTTGGCATGGGCAGGAGTCCCCTGGCTCCGTTGGGGACTTTTCCCATAAGGTTCCTAGTCAAGCAGGTGGGAGTGACCTCCATTCTGATCTTGGTGGGGGAGTGAAAAGGCCCTTCATGGCCTTCAGAGTCAGAATTGGGCTCTGCCACTCCTGCAATTCGTTAAGGAAAAACAAGATTCCAACTGAACAGTAGGAAGAGCTTTCTGATCCTTAACCTATTAAAAAGGACTGAACTTACAATGTGGTTGTGCAGAACAATTGAAAAAGACAAGGGGGGAAACCCACCTGTGTGGGTGAATTTACAGGCAATACAATACTGATTTAAGGTGTCTTCCTTATTGCAATCCTGTCCTTTTGAGGCCCATGGGGCATGATGCCCTTTATTTGCCCCCCCCAAAAAAAACACATTGATTGTTGACTGCTGTCGATATATCACCTTTTAATATCATTTGCTGCTTGACAAACATAGCAACCCTGCAGTACTGTAAACAGCCTGAAGTATGAGGCAGTATACAAGTTAAATAAATAAAAAATAACGGGGCCAAGCTAGACAATACTCTGCAAGATGCAAACTCAGTTTCTCAATGCTACATTTTCGTACTGACTTGCTGCTATGGAGGGCTGTGATTCTGATTGTAACAGCCTTTTGCTGTTGCAATTTGATTGCTCCAAACTGAACGTAACATCGCACCATAAAATGCAGGAAGGAAAAGCTTTTGGGCGTCGACCAGGGGAGTGACTGAGAGAGTGCTGAAAGACTGGCCGGCATTTATCTTGGCCTGAAATGTTAGTGTGCTCAGGTTGCTGCCCTTTCCTGGTAAATAAGAGAGACAGCATCAGTCTCTCCCAAGCACATGGTGTGACACTGCAATATGTAGCATTTCAGCAATTCTCATATGAATTGCCCATGGAACACATGGAGAAATTAAGGGATTCTTTTCTACCCACCCCAAAGCTACCCTTGAAGAAAACCACGGCAGCTGTGATCTGCTCTTCTGGTAGGGTCCATGGCTCAGAAGGCACAGGTTTCATCAAATTGTCTCCAAAATTAAATGATAAATGTTTCTTTTTTCTTAAAAGAAAAAAAAAAGTTGAAGGTGTTCAGTCCCCAACCCCCTGGACATGTTTGCTCATTACTTGTCACGCTCGGTCCACTCTGGAGGGACTGCTAGGCCTACCTATTTCAAAATGGGGAGAGGGATTGACAGCTGCATTTATTTCCCATTATAGTGAATGAGGTGAAACAGCTTCATTTTTTTACAAACTGCTTTGGACCCAAAACATGAGTCAGATTGGACAGACTTCAAACAGTTGCTTTCCAAAGTGATGGATACAGACCCAATGTTGTGACTGGTTTAACACCCCAAATAAGGAGGGTGATCAAAGATCCATTTTATACCTAGAGCATTGCACAAGGAAAGTAAAACTAAACGCCAGAGGAAGAATTCAGCACAAACATTTCTACTTGTCTGATGGAACAAGCAGGGGCAGAGGAAGGGGGTGCGGTGGGGGGGTCCGCCCTGGGTGTCACCTCTGAGAGGGGTGACAAAATGCCGGGTGGCACTCACCGCAGGGCCTGCACCCGAGCCACATGGATCTCCTGAGAGTGACGCGGTGGCTTGGGCGCCTGCAGGCTCCACACTGCCCCAAACGGTCCGCCCGTTGCCTCCCCCTCCGCTGTAGGGCGGCTGAGTGGGAGGAGGCGGGCAGACTCCTCGCAGGCCCTGCAGAGCATCCCGCCCCGGCTGGCCCCGCCCCCATAGGCCACTGGCCCCGCCCCTGGGCGCAGGACATGCACGCCGCTCCAGGAGCCCCATCCGTTTGCTCCGCCTCTGAGAACAAGCTGGCCTCTCCTCCCTCTGTGTGCTCTTCTGGGGGGGGGTTCCTTCTGACACCCCCCAAGCCAACTGCAGGGACGCAGGAGGAGGTGTGGGGAAGCCCTGTTGCAGTAGCAGAAGTCCTTGTGCAGGCTTCTGCTAGCAGGTCCCATGAGCTCAATCCTGCCCCAATAATTTGCACAAGTGCAGCACTTGTGCACTCCTCTAATCTCTCTTGCGCCATTGTTCATGGAACAGCAATAACAGCTACTTTGCTTTTGCTGCTTATTGAGCCCAGAACAACACTAACTTTCCAGAAGGAAAACAAGCTCCATCTACTGAATCAAAGGAAATGCCAATGCCACACACATTAAAATTTCCAATTCCGGTTTATTTCAAATTAACTGTACAAATATGCAAAGTGTAAAAGGGTTTCAATTTTAAAAACAGCTATCAAGAACCAGTTTCATTACAAACACTTGTTCATGTTTGACACACAGTACATTCAGTGTTACAGGCAATTAGGAATCCCACTTAATTTACTTCAATCCACAATTAGAAAACAAAAAAAAGGAAGAAGATCACACCGTATATATTTGACATTAAAGTTACGTGTGCAGAGAAGCTGTCTTAAAAAAAATATCAGGGACAAATAGACTGTCATACCTAATACAGTTTGTACAGAAAAAGGTTGTCAGGCTGAACAGTGCACAGTGATCAAGGGAGGGGAGTGTTCAGCAGAAAAGACCTGCTCCCAATACACAATAATGCTGGATTAAATTAGGTAACAACAGGCACTGAGGAGAATTACAATACTTCACAGTTAGGTCTGTGTGAGCAGCAGACCAGAGCAGCCAAGTGAGTCAAGTGTGGTTTCCACAAGTTTGTTGTAGTTGGGGAAAAGCTGGTGGCCTCACGTCAAAACATCTGGAAAAGCTTAAATTGTCTGTCTCCCCCAAGGACTGGTCAGCATCAGCAAAGCGAGTTTTTGGTCACCACAGCAGCCAGTGTGTTTCAGCATACTTTAAGAACCCCTGTATCTGATCCACATCTGATAATGCCTATTTTATGAACAATATGGATAGGCTTATGGCATGACATTATTCACACAGTAGTTGCTGCTTGGTAATTTGGTGTAATTTGTGAAATCGGTGACTGTGTGTTAACGGCTGCCAGTTACATTAATGGAGTTGATCTCATCATTTCAAAGCCATTGTTTCTCATGCCATTAATGTAAATGATGAGCCTCAAAGAGGCTGGTGGTTGGGTGAGAAGTCTAACTTCCATGAAAGGGAACTCATGGAGTCTTTTGTGACAGGGAAACCTGAAACCACCAAGGGACATGCATGCAGTCACCCCAGGAAGATGCAGGGCATGTTCACATGGAGGTGTGTAAACTTCACATGGGTTCTGCACCAATTTCTGTGATAGTGCTGTTTCCAAGAAGTGCCACTAACACAGCAGAAATCGCTGTGTTGGCATATACAGCACTCTGCGTGAAGGCACCAATTCACACAGATAATGTCTGCCACAAAACATTGCTTCACTGCTGGCCATTGCTCAAGATGAGCATTTTATTGGGATCCCAGTTGTGTGTGTTTGTCCTGGTCCCAATTTTGAGCATTATTCAGAATTCATATGGCTCTTTCGCTTAAGTTAATTTCCTATACATCTCTCTTCTACAACAAGCACATGAATTGTTGCTTGTCCCCAACTTGTGAGATCCTGCGGCAAAGTAGATGGGGTTGCAGCCCCAAATACATGTGTGGTGTTTCTAAGTGGAAAGAAAGGGCAGTGTGGGGAATTGCGGCAGATGTGAAGTAGAAATTAAGGAATAAATGCCAACACCATATGAAACAAAACCTTCCCCTCCTCCATGTCTCCCTCCAATCTGTACATTCATTTTCCTGTCCAGGCAAACACCTTGTATGCCAAATGGACAGGATGCCAAAATTGTTTTGGGAATTCAGACTACAGTTCCCTGCTCAAAGTCAGTTTTCAGTGTCAGCTATATTTGGTTTTTCATAGGTGGGATGAGGGTGGTTACATTAATCTGTTCACACAAGAACTAACTCAGACAGAACATTTTTTTTGTAATGGTTATGGACTCAGTCACATAACCCTACAAAGCAACACATAGATCTGTGGGCTCACTGGCTATGCACACCTCCCCATAGATGCATGTAATTTCCACCACATGATCTCCCCACCCCCAACATCCCCAATACCAAATCAGATACATGGTCAGAGAGGTCACCACAGCAGGTATAAAGACAGCCACAGAAGGAAAACACTATGGGGGGGGGTACAGCCCTAAGTTTTAACATATGAAAAGCAGCACAAGCAAATCACTGACAATGGACAGTGGTGTTCCCACACAGAACAACAACCCATCACATTTGCCTTGTCAGCACATATCAATGAAACAGGGATCCAGACTGTGGGCAGTCTGCGCTATGCAGCAGAAAGCAAGTTGTCGGCTGCAAACTGACCAGCTGGTTTTAGGTAAGAAGGCACCCAAATCACAGTGGAAGCGAACAAGGGCCAATGTGGAATTACTGTTGCAGCATGGGAACGGCTTACGAGTGGTCAAGTCTTACGCAGCACTTGTGAACGACTGCATCCACACCCACGTCAAAGAAGTGAGTGGCAGGGCCACTTCCCATGCCAAGGTTGCCATCTCCCAAGGGAAGGTAGCATGCCATCCACCAGCCCACCAGGTTCCTGGATGTAGATTTTACTGGTTTAAGGAGGAACATGACCACACCAAAGCTCACAGTGGTAACATTAAATCAGCCCAGAGTCAATAAGCCCCAAAAGCTTTACACAACATTGAAAAACATACCAGCTACACTTATGACCAAGAATTATTTTTAAAGAAAAGGATTTTTAAGTGAAACTGGAAGAGGAGTTTTCTATTCGCTCTAGCCCTCTGGGATTCAACTGCATGAAGTTCATATTCGTAAAAACTGCATGGTTTAAATGGACATCACAAAGCAGCAATATGATAAGTCTCCCTTCCAGAAAAGCTCTGTAATTTTACTGCTACTGTATTACTGTCGGAATGGCATATTTGATGTCTAAAACACACTTTTTTTTTTACAAGGATCGATCACAACTTTGTTGCAACAATGTCCTTTTGGTGTTACAAACAAGGGATGGAGGTACCAAGAAAATGAGAGAGTGAAGTGGTTTGTCTAGTGAAACACACACTCAGCTCTGGCAGAGGGAAAAAAGACAACAGGAGAGCCCCCAGCCACCCACATTCTTTCAAACTCTGCAGATCTCAAAAGAATGCAAAAGTAAATATACCCAGCAAATAGGGAGAGGTTTGTCCTCTCATCCAGGTTTAAGCAGCTAAGGTGTTAGAACAGGCAATAACTTTCAACTGAGCACATACTGGAGAGTTCCTTTCAACAACAACAAAAGTTATAGCATTCTAAATCAGAGGGTGCAGATTAGAGCCAAAGGAAAACCCCAATTCCAAAGCAATTAATGTTGCTTCTATTTGGTTCTTTCATACATTTTTTACATTTCACAAGCATTTGTCACCTAAGAGTACAAAAGAAGGTTAAGAATGTCAACATTTCCTGAGCAAATAACCTCCAAACTTTAGGGAACTGGAGAAGGGGGGAAATATAAGGTAACTAGTGCTTGAAATAAACTCCTCTGCAGCAGCCAAGCTACAGACCTCTTTGGCTCTGAATTCACACTTCACATGTCAATGTGACATTCCCTTCCAGTTAAGATGGTTTCAGGCAAAAAACCCCCCAACCCTAAACAGTTTAATGGAATTCATTTTTAGGAAGTGGTCACCCAGCTTCAGCAGTTTCCATAAAATGGGTTTGTAGCAATGAAGACACCAGACAGGGCTGTCATTTCCTTCATTAAAAACCATTAGGTATGTTCCAATTTAAAGCACTACCGCTCCTTAAATAAAAAACACACAAGCTAAACTGATTAGCATGACACTCAGCTGAAGAAGTAGAAGCACGAAATCAATCTTATTAAGAAGAAATCTCATTGGTGTACCCCCCTGCTGTTCCCACCCCCTTTGAATGACTTGGCTACCTCATTTAACGCCGCTGCAGAAATTGAAGAGGTTATCAAACACACATCCACAGCAGAAAGCTCTTTTTCAGCTTTGAGAAGGACAAGTGTCACAATGCATAGATGTCATTCATGGCTTGAAGCCCCAAACACAGAGTTCAAACCAAATTATTTAGCTATGGCTCCAAATTCACCTAAGGGCTTGAAGGTGTGATTAGGGCCTTGTTGGCTTGGGATATGAGTCTGTTCCTTCTACTCACACTCTATTATTCTGCCTGGGCATGGGAAGTTTGGATCCTTTGCTATCTTTCAGCCAGCCAGGAAGTCCTCAGCTTGGAAGACCACCTTCCGGCTCTGCTCAGTTTAATGTGCCATCTAAGATGTTCAGATTTAGACCAAGAATTTACAGACTGATTCAAAAAGGCTTCTAAAAATTGTATGCAATGTGCCACCGGCAATGTTTTTTACACAACTGTGCATGTTGGTAATACAAATCTGCCAGATTAAGAAAAGTGTGTGCTATTTGTGCAGAGCATTAACAGAGACCAAAAACCCCCACAAATGGCAGTGTGGAGCAGTATAGATCAGTAAAACCGTACTGGAAACATGTTTTAATAATTAAAGAAATGTTAAGAAATTTGTAGTTATCTAACAGGTACTGTGAGGAAGAATCAAAGATTACTTGGCCGATTTGTTATTGCTAGATATAGTATTTTTACCAAAGTTTTAGAAAAAAAACTGTCTGCTTCCTGATTTGAATGAAAAGTTGAGGAAAGTGTGGCAGGGAGCCTCAAATAATTAATTAACATGTTGTAGGCATTGGTGGAATGGGAAAATACACTGAACTTGAGAGTGTGTATGCGTTTTTGAATAAGCAAGCAAGCATTGGCCTCATTTTCTTAATTATTGGAACACCTGAAGAAGACACATGCCAAGCAGTGTTAGCTATGGCCTACCATTATGAAGGATCTATCTGGAGTGAACAATTTGTGGTAGTATTATGTTTACGGGACTACTCCTTCTGCTAAGTGTTAGGTTTTATCTGATTATCTATTTGCATATCCTTAGAAAATAAACTAAGATTAGAAGAAACCCTCATCAAACAAGAGCAGCTGCCAGCAAAACCTGGAAACTAGGATGGAGTAGTACCAACAGTACCACAATGGCCAAGGAAACATGCAGGGATCCACCAAAATGGAGCTGTTAAATAACCAGAATGACAACCAAGTTGCCCCCACTCCCCTTCCCCTTCCCCGAGTTTTGCACACACTAGAGAGCCAGGGCTTGCCCTCTCCTACATGCAGAGTGACAGGGCTGGTGCAAAAACCAGTCACCCCCCCCCCATTCTCCATGGCTGAGAACAGCAACTCCAGTGCAGGGGAGAAGACAGCAGAGTAGCAAGTGCATGAAGTCCTTCTGCCTTGCCGAGTGGATGAAGGCTTGTGGGGTTTTTCACTTGCTTCAGGCAATGGAGATACTCAGAAACAGTAAGAAAATTTCTGCTTTCGAAAATGAAGTGAGAGGTTGGGGTATGACTGAGGACTTACCAGGATAAAAGCGTCAGTGGCAAGCGCAGCTGACTCCCACGGTCAGCTGAGTGAGGTGGGCTCCTGGAAATGTTCAATGCAGCTTGGTTTCAAATGCCAAGTAGCTGCCTGAATCTCGGAAAGTATTCGCTGCTCTGAATCTAAGATTCCCCTCCCCTGTAGGCATGTGCTGGTAAAGAGACTTGAAATTCTTATTCTTCTCCGGGGGAATAGAAAACCCTTTTAAATAGGAAATACACCCCACCCCCCCACAATCAAATTGGTCAGACTCCAGTAAACTCCACACTCTTCTCAAACATTCTGCAACTGCATAAATACATATAAGGGAGAGGGAGTAATGAACAAACCCTTGAAAGGTTAGAAAAATAGATTAACAGAGATCTACACACAAGGAAAGAAGAGGGGTGCTTAACCCAGTAGGACAGGTGTATAGCTTTAGGAGGCTGAAAGGAATGAAAGCCATTATCACAAACCTATTTATGTACCAGACACACACCATTGGTCATTATTCAAACAGCTACAAAACAGGGTGCTGGTGGGGGGAAACTAACTTTGTCAGTCATTGGAAAGGTAGAGTTATGTAGATGCAATTCCCTTCAAAATACATAAATTACCTTATTTCAGAAGCAGAATATCCTTCCCACATCAGATAGTGTCCAACAGCAATAACTGAAAATCCCATTCACAGAAGCTCAGTTCTGGCATCCTAACAAACCATGGGAAGGAAGCTTTAACCATTTTAATACAATGCAATGTCTGCATTGACAAATCACAATTGAAGGCATCTCTTCCCTTCCAGAAGCTGGGGCAGTAGATGCAACATGGGAATGAATTTATGGTACTGAATGCTGGAGAACTGAAAGCGAAGGCAAGTGGGCTGCTTCAAACCGTGAACTGCCTACCATATGTTTGGAAGTTCAAACCACAGTTTTCAGTTCCGTAAACCATGGCTTTGTATAAGGTTTGAACTAGCCACAGAGATGACTGCCAAGAGCCAAGCAAGCTTATGAGAGTTTGTGAAAAGCTGTTTGTTGAGGCATACAGAGGCAGTCTGGGGTGGAAGAGAAGTACCACGTACACACCAGGAGATCTAAGGCAGGGTGGCAGGCAGAAGCAGAACACTACATGGTCTTACAGGCCTCTGCAGTGTACATGAACCAATGAACATGCCCAACCCAATCCGTGAGCTCTTCAGATCTGTCAAAAGAGACCCTCCTCCACTCTCTTTCCAGATACGTGTGGACGGTTCATCGTCTGTTGCTTTTCAATCTGAACAAAAATGAAGCAAACCCCCCCCAAAAAAAACACACCTGAAAGCATGAAGTCAGAAATTACCTTCTCATCATCTACACATGTTTATGGCCTCTAAGCTAGACTGATGTTTCAGACTGCAAGCGAAGGGCAAACTTATGACATTTGGGGTCTACAAACTCCTCGGAGAGTTTGATAAATGGAATTTTCTTCACATTAACAACAAGGCTGAAGTCCAAGCACTTGAGGACAAACACAATACCATCTCTTAATCCTTTTGTAACAGCTTCCTCACTAATCAGCGTCCAATGTTTGGAGACCCAACGATCTTTGTTGTACTGCAGGGTTGGCCCTGGACTGAGGTAACGTTCCAGAAAAGCCTAGAGAAAAGCAGTTGGGGAAAGAAAGAAGGGAAAATGAGGTCCAGTGTTGTCCAGTAACATTTCAGCTCAAAAAATACAACTGCCAATTTAAATTGATTATACAGGACAATGTCCCTTGTAGTTTCCTCTAGTCCCCTTTCCAGGTCTCTATGTTATCTGCCATAAGCAAAGGAAGACTTTGGAGTTTTAGAGGAACTACAAAAGCAGTATCACTCAGGCCCAATGAAATGAGCACAGGATCGAGGTCATTTTCTCCACACCAGATCCATGTGACCAGCAGCCCCCCGCCCTTCCAACTCTTTACTGAAGGGCCCTATCCTTCACTAGAGGAACTCTGTTGAGCAAAAGCAAAGACGGCTGACAAAACACCGGCTGGGAAGCAAAGTGCTTTGGCTTACACACCTGGAAGAACACGTTATGCTTTCAGGTGCTTGCTTGATACCACTTCTATTTCATTCAGTGCAAACAGTGGGGTGTGGCAGAGAAACTCTGCCAGAATGCATGATGCCAAGCTTGTTGAGAACTCACTGCTGTGAAGAGCAGAGCCAATAAACTGTTCCCATGCACACAAAAACTGCTGGTAACTATCATGGTTGGATCACTTAGCAGCTGGATGGATGGACTCAAGGCAGGAAGCTGAAGAATAGCCACTCCACTGTGAATGTAGAGCCCAAGGGCAAAACTGTAAAGAGGACATTAATATCAGGGTTGCTATCTAGAACTTGTGGCTCTGTGTGCCTACAGAGACACCTGGAAATGCACCTGTCCATAATGGCAGAAGAATTTGGAGATTTCTAGGAGTGATAAGGCGTTTGCCCATGTGCAGATGGCGCTCTGTAATGAGGCAAGGTGGAAGGCAGAAAATGCTGCAAGCAAGCAAAGGGAAATTTGTGACTGCACTGTTCAGCTGGGCTTCAATCTTCCGTGCCATTTGCTCAACCTCTATAAGCCAGGGTGGCTGGTAACCGCTCACCTGTGAATATGACTTGTTCCCAGATGAGCTCCTACTCTCCCTCCTATGAAAAGAGAAGGGAGCAGCCCCTCCCACGCTGCCCTCAGGGTTGTGTTCCAAAAGCTACCTGTGGAACTGTCTTATCTTCTCATCTGCCTTTTCGGGGGCAGGCTGAGAGCAGCCCTCGTGTGCCATCTTTAGCACCCAGTAGCATCCTTTCTTAAAACGGGAAGCATGGGGGTGAGGAGATATTCTGATGGCAGAATGAAGGAACCATCTCCAGGAAATTGGGAGGGGGCACAAAAAAAGAGGAAGAGATACCATTCCACAGGAAGTTTCACAACACAACCATGTTCTCTTCCCTCCGTTCCCAAAAACCAAAAGCTCCAGCAAACACCAACGCTATCTAGCATGTAGCCCTAGAGCACCAGGCACAGTTTGACTATTGGCCACTTGCACCCTGTCTCCACCATCTGGAGGCGCATGCCTGGGGGTCATTTAATCTTGACTTGTTTTCACACACCAATACCACATCCTGTGGAATTCTATCAGTTACATTCTATCTGCACAATCAGAATGAATTTCAGGAACCAAAATGCTTCTTCTGTGCAGCCTGAGCAGGAGCAGTGAACAACATTACAGTTAACTGTTGTAGCTTGTTTTCCCTTACTCCACTCCACTGCTGTGTTCACAGTTGTGAATGATGTTCTTACATTAAGAATGCTCCATGTCACCTTAAGAAAAAGACATAGGAATATGCCAATATATATGTGGACAGTCACTGGATAAAGTTCTAAGTTCTTAACCTAGCTCAAGGTAGTCATCTGAACGAGCCAAATGTTTAACTGACAATTCATCACAGTCAGTCCATCATTTGAAAAATAAGATTTTAGAGCCGTATTGGCCCAAAACGCCAACCAGACATTCAGTTTTGGCAACTGCAACCCTGGTTTATGAAGTGATTTGGCCCCTCGTTTATATCTCTGATATATATCTCTATACAAAGTTTGGGGCTTCCAAGCGAGAAAGCATCTCCTGACTCCTTCCGTATTCTTCATACAAAGAAAGGAGGTGCCCTCTCACTTGGCAGAGAAACCTCCTGGAAGCAGTTTGAGGGGCTCTCTTGCAGCGAAGAAGGCCCAAGAGCAGAGGAACCCACACTTTTGGACATTGTCTCCCTATGGAGCAGGAAGGCCTTCGCTTCAGGCTCAACACAACCCAGCTGAAACGGGGACTGCCAGCAGGCAAAAGAAGGACATGCTCAGCTTGGCACTGTGCAAGGCAGCAGAATCCTAATGTTTGCAACCCCCTTTGTGACTCCCTTCTTGTTCTCTAGAAACAAACCCAAGGGGGGGAGTGGGGTACCAAGTGTGGGGATGTGGTCCGCAAAGGGAGAAGGGTGTTCCTAAGTGAGCAGAGCAAGGGATGGCCAATTATCCCGTAACACTGAATTTCCAAGGCTGCTGTGGTCCGCTGTTCCCATTCTTCCACACGCACACCCCAACACTGTTGTTTGCCTGCCTCCAAGTGAGCCTGGGTTTTACAAGGGGGGAATATAGGCAGCCAGTGGCACAAAATGAATAAATGAAGACTTTTGCACCAAAAAAAGTAGAATTCAGCAACCCTGTCCCTATTGGGTGTCTACACACTTTCAAGCATATCCTTGCAACCTATGGCAATGGTTAGCAACGTGTAAAAGAAAGCTGAGGTGCTCAGACAGCTGAATTCTGTGCCAATAGTGGCATTCCTGCGGTACCTTTGGTGTCATGTTGTTGGCAATGCAGAAGGCCAGATGTTGCAGGATGCTCTCCATGGTATGGTAGTGCTGCTGCCTTGTAGTGCGGAGGTACTTCTGCAGCACTCTTGCCATGGATGGGAAGATGGCTTGAGCTGCCTCGCGGGGATCCATCACGTCACCCGGGGCTTTCGGCTGCTCCTCGGTCTGAAGGCGCTTAATGTGGGTGAAAGCTTCTTCAACTGCTACCACAAGCCTGCATGCCAAAGAACATGAACAGGGATTAACATTCAGGGTAAACTGAACTAAAGCAATGTGGTCCAGCTTGCTTTGCATAATGTTCCCAACATTATAGGGGCTGCCCATCCACAGCAGTACTTTCATCTGATGCTTATCTGTATGGACAGCTAACCTCATCCAAATGATATGAAAAGTGTATTAAATTGCACATAACATTCCAACACGACATGAGTCGGGAGGTCCAAGCAGGGTGGCCAGGTCCTCTCTGTTGTTGTCCCAGCCAGGGACAATTGCATGCAAAAGTTACGCATGCCCACTGATTCTGGCTGGCTCAAGTGCCCCAAGCTCTGTACAGGTTCATGCTGCACCTTCCCCTTCGCCTGGAGGGTGGAGAAGAGAGCAGACCCCTCGAAATCAGGGAGGGCGTGAGAGACTGCAGAGATGCCGAGTTTTGCTAGGTAGGCAAGAGAGGAAAACTGCTAAGCCGCACAGCAATCACGTCCCTGGGGTATTTGAGAAAAAGTGGCCTGTGAACCCTTGAGGCCCCACCCTCCAGTCTCCATAATGGAGCTGTTTCCAGAGGAAGAGCACTGAAGGGGATGAAACTCTGTGCTGCTGCCCACCAGGCAACGGCTTGTTCCACCTGCCTTGCCCCACCCTCCTGCCCCGGGAGCCTTCAGAACGGAGTTGCTGCCCTGGGCATTGTGTGTGTGTGTCTTTCAATGAACTGCATGGAGTGGAAGATTGTAAGTCATGCAGGTGGGGAAGTGTGTGTATGAAATCAACAGGGCCTTATTTATTTTTTGGTTGCTATTTTGTTAATGTTGTTTTATAGATTATGCAGTGAATCCTAAAATATAACTTTTGTTGTAATTGTGCTATTTAGCTTTTTTTAAGTTGTTTTGTGAATAGCATTTGTAATTGGTTAACTGATGATTTGTCCATTATCGTATATGATTTCTGTATTATTTGTGATGTTGTATTATGTTATTTATTGCTTGTAAGCCACTTTGCGATTCATGTGAATGAAAAATGGCATAGAAATATAATCAATCAATCAATACTTCACACTGTCTGGTAGCAGCTGCCTAAGTTAACAGAGAAATATCTTTCCCAGGTACCCACTGGGAAGCTGGGAACTGAATCTAGGACACGGACTCTGCCACTCTGGGCCTTTCCCTGTGGTGGTGGCGAGGCTGTGAGAGAGAGGAGAGGTCGAGTGCCAAGCATGGATACAACTGGGTTCTTTTCTCCACCTGCAAGAGTTCTAAGCAAAAACAGAGAATATTGTGGCTCTGTGATGAAAATTCCAGACTGATAATCGGGCAGCCCTGAAAACCCCCTGATATCTTTAGGTCTGTGATTTCCACAGCTGTTGCCTCCATTGGAGAAGACTGCAGCAGCCAGGGTGGGCCCCTTCCCTTGCGCTCCAGGCAGCTTCCTCGAGTGACTATGTTCAGCTCTCTTAATCTGCAGGGCAGGAACCTTTGCTAACCACCCCCTGGTTTTGTGCAGCTGAGCAAACAAACCCTGGACAGTGCCTAGCAAATGCAAGGGAAGATCTGCAAGCAACCAGAGCTGGGTGCAGCAAGGAAACTGGGGGAAGGAAGGACAGCAGAATTCAAAGGAAGACTGTTAATCCTGTCCTCTTGTTCTTTGCAAAGACTTGGGTGCATATATGATGCTAAATAAAGAAGCAGCTCATTTTTTTCTTTTTACACCTCATCATAGTTAGAGGCGAATAATTAATTTCCCATCCCTTTTCATTTTTTTTTTAAGTGAAGGAAACTGCATTAGAACAGAAGTGCAGGGTGGGGGGGATTTGACCCTTCTCAGGGGACAGCAGGGAATGGTCACAGCTCAGTGGCAGAGCATCTCATTTGCACGCAGAAGGTCCCATATTTGATCCTGGGCATCTCCAGGTGGGGCTGGGAATCCTGCATGAATCCCTGGAGAGCTGTTGCTGATCAGTGCCAACTGTACAGAGCTAGATGGTCCAACTCTGTATACAGTAGCTTCCTATGTCCTTATGCATTTTCCTGATTGAACTGCCTCCTTGTTATTTGCTATTGAGCTCCTTCCCTGTGTGTGGCCACCCTGATCCCTACCTACAGCTGCTTTGGAAATAGTTTAAACAGTACACAATAATCTCCATCTCTCCTAGCTTGGCCTTCAGATCACAAAAAGGTAAACTGCAGTTCACATTTTTTTAAAGGGCGTTCATCCCAGCCACTTTTACTTCGGCAGGAAAGCAGTGGCACAGATACCCAATCAAGGCCCTGCACCAGCAGCTTCCTGCCCCAACCCCTCTGCTATCTGCAGCCCAGGGTGGGCATTCTGGGAAACTGACCCAGGGTTCCTATTTAGATAGAGAGCATGACATTGGATTATGGACCAGGCCCAATTGCCTTCCCTTCAATACAACAGCAGAAGTGTTATGCATGCTTTAAAAAGAACAAGGAGGTGTGACTAATGTCACGTGTAGTTTGGCCATAAGAATCCCATTACTAAATTTCCTGTGAAAGAATGAAGCCAGGAGTAAATCTTGTCAGCCTGACAGGTTGTAAATATAGAAGACTCGGAGATGACCGGAAGCTCCACTCAGAGAGATTAAAAAACAAAACCCAGCAAGGGATCCTTTCAGGAAATCTCTGCGTGTAATTCATCCGGTCTTTCCCATTGTTTGGCTGCTGCTCGAATCTGCCCCGCCTAAACACATAATCAAATATTGTTTACTGATGAATTCAAACTCTCCGGGAAGGTTTTTTAATATATATACTGTATGCTTATTTGAAGCCAGCAAAATACTGACTAGAGCGGGAGCTAGTTAATGGGTCTGAGAAGGAATGTCAGTTGCTGATAGTCAGTAAATGTTCAGCAGGATTTGGCACTGAAAACAGCACAGTGGTGGAGGACTGGGGCGAGCCCTTCTCCTCCCCTGCGCAGATGGCCTCCAGCATGAACTCTTGACACAAGGGCACAGTCCCAGTTCACACAATTAAGGGAGTTGGAAAAAGACTGTGGGGGGTGGCTTGCTACATACATGTTGTCAGTGTGGCAAAAGGGTGGGTTCTGCTTCATTATCCTCTGCAGGCAATATCTTTGTCACCCTGGCTGAGCGTATAAACTGAGGCATAGATATAAAGTAAAGACGGATCAAGATCTTCTCGCTCTGTTACCTCCCTGGTTGCAATGATGTTATATTTCCAAAAAGCAAGTGACTCAGCTCCATGATACCAGGCAGCTGTATGAAGCAACGGCTGAGAGAACAGGATCCTCCCAATCCCAATTCTCTTTGGCACTAATGTTGAAGTTTAATGCTTTGGCACCAATTTGAAGCACTAAAGGCTCTGATGATTGGCCTCCTCTGTGAATGCCCTCCTGCTCTAGAATCCCCAACCTTTTCATCTCCCAGCCCCCCTTTCCTGTTTGCACAATGCACATGGTTAAATATATATTCTTGTGATAGAAAATAATTTCACCATCAGGTAGCTTCATAGTAGCAGATCCTGCCTTTTAAAGAACAACCTGAGCTTGGCAATCGCAGGATTTCATTTCTGGAGCCTCTGTGGATGAGATGGACCCCAAGTTCCTTGTGGCGTTGTAGTATCCTGTGGAACTTGGACTCTCCGTTTTGTGAGTGAATGACGTGTATGCAGCAAAGACAGGTTGGTTATCACAAACAACTGAAGAACACTTAACGCTCTCCGACCGCTTTGTGTTCAAAATGCTGTGAACGCATTACTGTGTTGTAAGCCTTATAAAAACCCATACAGTCGACCTCAGAAGTTGAACGCCTTGCGAGTCAAACGTTTTGCCTCCCAAACGCCGCAAACCCGGTCTGCAACATTCTTTAGAACCCCAAAGTCTGATGTGGCTTCCGGAGCTTCCTGCAGCCAATGGGAGTTGTGCCTTGGTTTCTGAACGTTTTGGAAGTCGGGCGGACTTCCAGAACGGATTCCGTTTGACTTCTGAGGTGCAACTGTAGTAGACTAGGGTAAGGTCTAAGAGAGACAGCCTGAGGCCATCTAGTTAGAGGCAGAGCTGACAGTTAAACATAGCTCCACTCTTTCAGCCAAGAGCTTTCACACAAGCTCTTAGCAAGGTTGAATGTGCTGCTAGAAACACCTGAATAGCTGTAGGAAGGGGCAGTGAGCACGTCAAAAAATGGGAAGGATTTCCTGTAAGTAAGACACACAGTACTTGTGATCAGCCAGGCCAAACACAGCCCATTAGCTGTGATTTAAGCCCTTGGTGGGCCACTAGACACTTCCTAGTGTTGCTGCTTGTCCTGGACTGCAAAAAGCAGGAGGGTTAACAAGTACATGGCAAACTGCAATAGAAGAAGAAGAAGAGGAGGAGGAGGAGTTTGGATTTGATATCCCGCTTTATCACTCCCCTTCAGGAGTCTCAAAGCGGCTAACATTCTCCTTTCCCTTCCTCCCCCACAAGAAACACTCTGTGAGGAGAGTGAGGCTGAGAGACTTCAGAGAAGTGTGACTGGCCCAAGGTCACCCAGCAGCTGCATGTGGAAGAGCGGAGACGCGAACCCGGTTCCCCAGATTACGAATATACCGCTCTTAACCACTACACCACACTAGCCTGCGTTTGCTAATGAGGTTGTCAGACAAGCCCCCAGAGAGAAATCTGAATGCTGTGGGAAGATAGCATGATGAGGACAGCCCATCCCACTACCTCCACTTCAGCTAGGAACTATGTCTAACCCCAACCCTGTTCCATCCCTCCGTTCTTGCTTTGCAGCACATTGGCTACATCTTGGAGATGTACCGGAGAAGTTGTGAGCCCAGTCCGCAAGGGAAAGACGTTCCTTTCTGCCTAAGCCTGGGAAACTCGGGTGTGTGTTGTCATTTCCCAATCCAGCCAGCTGTGCTGAGCCATGCACTCCACTCTAGTCTCAGTTGCCTCTCTGGACATGCAATGGCTTTTGCCATTTCATCTTGCTTGGCACAGGTCTCTCTCATTTATCTTCCCAGCACACATCTATTGGGATGGGTATAAGTGGTTTGAGCATAGCACACCAATCCTGGCCCGACTGCACTAGCTACCAATTAGTTTCCAGGCCCAATTCAAAGTGTTGATTTTGGCCTATAAAAGCCTTGAACGGCTCAGGACTGCGATTCCTCAAGGACTGCTTCTCCCCATATAAACCACCCCGGACTCTGCATTCATCATCCGAGGCCCTTCTTTGTGTGTCTCTTCCATGTGAGGTTCGGAGGGTGGCAACATGAGAACGGGCCTTTTCTGTAGTGGCTCCCCACTTGCGGAACGCTCTCCTCAGGAGGGTTCGCCTCCTTCATTATATATTTTTAGGTGCCAGGCAAAAGCGTTCCTATCCAACCAGGCCTTTGGCTGATTAATATCCTACAGCCTTTTAAATGTATCTGTGGGAAGGGGGAAGGCCTTATTGCTTTGTTGTAATTATTTACTTCAGTTTTATCTTGTATTTTCTTCTGTGAACCGCCCTGAGATCTTCTGATGAAGGGTGGTATAAACATTTAATAAATAAATAGGAACTCTGTATCATCCCCACTCCCATTCCAGAGTAAGGAAGAATTGTAGCATCTCCCGTGGTTGGCCTGCAGACAAAATTCTTGCCTTGCTCGACGTTTTCGGACCCTGCGCTCGTGGTCTGCTTCTTCGTAATAGAGCTCATTGTGACTGGAGTCTCTGCGATGCGCTGCAGCAGCAATCATGGCCCTGGACTGCCCAGCTGCACTGTTATCTGGCCCTTGAAAGAGAGCAGAAAGACTGAGAATTAAGAAAGAAAAGCATTTTAAAAAGAAGAATCCACCTTTGCCCGTCAGCTTGCCAACAACGGTGATAACCTAACACCACCTTTCATTTCCCCCCTTATTCCTAAATGGAAAAATACTTTCTGACCACAAATGTTCCCTTGGGGTACAGCTGTGCTGTAAAGGGATGGTTTTCCCCTGATGTACTGAAATCAGCAGAACAAAATGTGAATCGGGAAAGGGAACTTAAGATGTAACCTCTGTATAACCAACTTTTACAGGAAGATACAGCAGCAACACAGAACCGGAACTGGGTGAATACACTTACACAGAGGACACATACATCAAAGATGCTACTTACCATCTGCTAAATGCATTTTCAGTTTGGCCACAAGGGCGGCTGGAGCACATGGCAATTCAGCGACAAGAAAGAGGGAGTGTGAAAGGGGAAATGGGAGGGAGGGAGGGGAGAGATTCAAAAGGAAAAAAACAAAGACAGAAAATAAGAACATCAAGTGACATGAGACGGACAAAAAACAAAGCCAAGCAGTTCCAGACAAAATAAAATAAGCTTCTCAAAACCGGTGAAAGATTTTTTAGGCAGAAACAGGGCACAGTAAAGCAAGATGGCGCCTACCAGACAAGCAGGACATGGGATGCTGCCCTAGGCCCCTGGGTTGTTCTACTTGTCTGCTCCAACCTTCGATGGCTCTCCAAGGCCTATTCCAAGCCTTGGAATTCTTTTTCTTTTTAATGCCAGGGCCTGAACCCAAGACACTCTGTATGCAAGGAATGTGCTGTCCAGCTCTCTGGGGAGGGCTATGGTCCCTCCCCAAATGTGTCCAGGTCTAGTTTGGCTCTCATCCTAAATAGGGAAGGGGGAGATATACAAGCTGTTTTTGTCCTGGGAGCTTTCACATCTCCCCATTGGGGGCGGGGGAGGTGACAGGAGGGACAGACCCCTTTGAGAGCGAGCTCTGGCTGGTCTGCACCAATTAGTTTGGAAGCAAAATGGGCCCACCCCAAAATAAGATCATGTTTTCCATGTACTGAGAAGGCTCCCTGGCCATACAGAAGAAGGAGGGCTTTTTGCGACAGTAAAATGGTACAGAGTACTGACACCTCTTCTTTTGCTGCCCGTGGCAGCCATTTTGTGCCGGCACCCACAGAATGTTTATCATTATATGAGCACCATCACCTCATTTTTAACAAAAGAAGCAATGTGCAGAAGTACATAAAAAGTAGACATTCTGTAAACTAAAAGAACAGTATGCTTTTCAAAGGTCAAAATGGCGGTGTGAGTTTCCTTGACTAGCAAACTGCTGAGGGCAGAGATGTAAGAAATGAACTCATCTCATTAATCTGGAGAAAGTACTTCTGGGCTCATACTGAATGCCAAAGACAAGAACTGTTGTTTGCTCCTTGAATTTGCTTGGGGGTGGAGAGAGAAGCATGTTGCTTCCTAATCACAGCTACGCAAGAGTCCTGGATTTGCCCAGTTTTTTATGGGAGTGTCTCATTTTCACTCCAGAGAAAAGGGGAAAAAAGATCAAAGCTGCGTTGGCTAACCGTTCAAGGACCCCACTGACCATGCATCCAAGGTCTGCATGCCAGCGGCGGGTGTGACCAGCACACACTCACCACCCACATGCACACATTCACTTCCAGGCAGCAGGCGCAGGGGATGAATAGACAGGAAGGCAAGAAGGCAGGCAGAGACATACACACACTCAGCAGAGTGGCAGGAGGACCTGCAGACAGGCATGCACCCCATACGCACATCACTGTGCTGGTCTTGATGGAGGGGTCGAAACCACTTTGCTCAACAATGTCCCCTGCTGCTTGGCACACACACACAAAATAAAAAGAAGCCAAGTTGTTGCGGGCCTGGGGGGGCACTAGAAATTACTGGGGTGTGTGTGAATATTGCCTATAGGCTAGTCAACACCTGGTCAAAAGGATCCCTTTTGCAAGCCTAGAAATGATGGCTATGGTTGAGCTGGAAAATAAAAACAAAAAGCAAAATTAAGGCAAGAGAGGGGAATGGAAGATGGGCAAGTCTCCCAAGCTTGCTGGAGCACCCATAGTTCCCTGGTCTTGACACCTAGCACCCAAGAGTGAAGAAGTGAGAGGAGGGAATGGGGAAAGGCCCCCCTTTCCCTGAGCACCGGCTGTTTCCACAACTGCTTGTTCGGAAAGGGAGAGGGGTTTGGGGCCAGTGGCTGGTGGGACACAAGCAAGGATTTCACCTCCGATTCAGATTTTGAGCTGAGCTGCTCACTGCTCTAAGGCAAGCTCCACATTCTTCACCAAGTCCAAGTGTGGAGAAGTTCACCAGCATCTTTAAGGGAAACGAGCTTGCCTATAACCACATCTTGGAGCAGAAGTAGCTGATTTGGTGCCCTACAGACATTGTTTGACTCAACTACCATCAATGCCAGTCAGCGTGGCAAATGGCCAAGGATGATGGGAATTATTAGTCTAACAGCAACTGAAGGGCCATGGCTTCCCCCATCTGCCTTATGGTATCAAGGAGGTGAGTGTTAATGTTGAGACGGGGCAGGGAAGAGAGAGAGAAATGTGTACCATGAAATTAAGTGCTCAGGTGACTCTGAGCTGTTTAACACTTTTTGGTCAAGGGTCCCCACCTGGAAACATTACATTTGGGCAAGGCGGAGAAATACAAGACCCTCATTATTCATTACTCATGTGATGGGAGCACCAGATGATTATTGGAGACTTTGCACGTCTCTGGGCATGCTGTCCAGTCTCAGCTACAGAGCTCTACGCATTGGTGTGATATTTTGCAGGTAGAAGCCTATGTGTGAATAGCTCTTGCTTCCAGATAGTCATGCCAATGTGTGGACATCTATAGGTGGCACCAGGCAGTCTTTGGGGGGCTCAATTATCCTCAAGGAGGGGTAATGATGCTCTGTGTCCATCATCCAAAATCTATGTCTCAGCATGTGAAAAATAAGCTGAAAGCTTCAACCCTGGATCATAACAGAGGCAAGGGAGGGGGTGGGATGGCAGCCTGACTTTCCTGCAGTCCAAGTCAAGGCAAGCAAAAGGGGGAAAGACACAGAGCAGCTTCCAAACATTACCACCAATTAATTTGCCCTCTCTCAACCTACCATCGACATTGTAGACCTTCAGACCCGCCATGTGCTTCTCTGCACGTGCTTTGGAAGCTGTTAACAACAGTGGGTTGTAGACAGAAAAGTCTCTGTGGTAATTTTCCAGAACGACTAAAGCAGCACGCTGGATACTGGAAAGAGAAATGGGAAGAAATATATAGATATCTATCAAAAATGTAGTTCATGAAAACCACAACATATGAGAACAACTTCCATAGTCTCTCTGTATTTTGGCAAGCACAAACCCCAGGAAACCCTTCATTTTAACCCTAACTCACATAAAGACTTTCTGTTATTAGATTACAATGCCCATTATCCCTAGCCAGCAGGACCAGTGGTCAGGGATGATGGGATCAAAATCTGGGGACCCACGGTTGGCGAAAGCTGCCTAGGTCACCTCTGGTCTACTCATTATAGTGCCAGGAAAATAAAGCAGCTGTTTTTAACTTGTTTGTGCATTGTGTCTGAAGAGCCACTATTGTGCCTTTCAATTTCTCACCACCAAACTGGTTCGGTGAAAGACTCAGCCTTTGTTTATTTCTATATTTCTTTCTTGTATGTGATGTATTAAAATGAAATAAAAATGTTTAAGAAGAAAGAAAGACTCAGCCTTCCAAGAACCATATTCCACCCCCCACCGTGTAACTGCAATGCTGCTGAGTGTATGAGCAAGAGGACCCATCTGCAATGCTTCTCATAAGCCTCCTCCAACACTGGTTTTTATCCAGCTTCTTGTAATTAGAGGACAGGGCTGTGTTGTTGCTGCTGTTTTAAAACTTTTAAGAAATTCTCTCTGTACGTTAGTGGGTGGGGCTGCAGCAGCAGGGGAAATTTCTTTTTAACCCTTCCCCCTACACATAAGTACACTACAATTTCCCTGATCAAAAATTATGTGTTTCCCAGAGGAGCCACATATAGGTATCACACATGATTTAAATCAGGAAAAGTGTTCAGGAGAAAGGTTAAACCAGGGGTCAGCAAACTTTTTCAGCAGGGGGCCGGACTATATTTTGAAAAAAGAAGAATGAATTCCTATGCCCCACAAATAACTCAGAGATGCATTTTAAATAAAATCACACATTCTGCTCATATAAAAACACCAGGCAGGCCCCACAAATAACCCAGAGATGCATTTTAAATAAAAGGACACATTCTACTGATGTAAAAACACGCTGATTCCTGGACCGTCCGCTGGCCGGATTGAGAAGGCGATGGGGCCGGATCCGGCCCCCGGGCCTTACTTTGCCTACCCATGGGTTAAACCTTCCCTCTCCTAGCATCTCAACACCAACCTAATTTGGGGGCAGGGAGGGGGATTACTTGCAGCTGTTTTAAGCTATAATTACTGAGAGATCAAGTAATAATAATTTTTTTATTATTGGTGGTCTTTCACCACCATCTATTTTGGCTCATAGTTCTCCCTTTTCCTTTATTTTAAAACTTCAGAGGCAAATCAAATCATTTGTTTATACAAGTATTGATAACAAAGCTTGGTAACACCATTTGCAACTTAATAAGTCCTAATATTTTGTATTGGTTGCTTTTTATTTTTATTGTATTGATACATATATTATCTATTCTATATTTATTACCGGTACTATGAGAGCTTTCTCTCTAATACAACTATAAGGATATAATCATGCTGCAGTTTGTTTGGCCACAGACAGGTGATACTGGATGATAAAATAATAGAATCCTAGAACAGTAGAGTTGGAAGGGACCTACAGTATGGGGAGCTGCTGGTCCATTGGGAGGGCAGCCCAGGTGAGGAGAGGAGAGGGTACCTGGAGGACAAACATGAAGGCACAGGTGAGGAGTGGAGGGAGCCAGAGGATGGAGATGTGCGAAGCAAGCAAGTGGATCAGGCAAGTAGTCGGGGTGAGGCAGGTAGGTGATCAGGGTGGTGGGCGAGGCAAGGAGGAGGGGTCTGGAGGATGGAGATGCGACTGTGCAGGCTACCCAGGCAAGCAGCCCAGGCAAGGTAAGGAGGAGGGAACCAGAGGACAGAGATGTGGGCAGGTAAGCAGCTCAGGTGAGCAATGGAAATATGGTGGGTTGGGGAGGTGTGAAGGGAGGAAGGAGCGGGGTTAGCCAGGTGTAACGGGAAGGGGTTGGCCGGGGGGGTAGAGGGTTAGAACGTAAGAAGAGCCTGCTGGCTCAGCTCAATGGCCATCTATCTAGTCCAGCATGCTGTTCTCACAGTGACCTACGAGCTACCTGTCAGAAATCTGAGCATAAGAACACTCTCCTGTCCTGTGGTTTCCAGCAACTGGTACTCGGAAGAATTATTGCCTCCAGTTGTGCAGGCAAAACATAGCTGTCAGGGTCTCAGGAGCAGAGTGGCAGGAAAGAGAGGGATTAGGGACCGATGGGGAGGAATCGGAGGGA